>CM053597.1:2705704-2723612 GCA_028646575.1 Pseudocheirus occidentalis
CTTTGGCTTACTGAAAGCGCACCCCAGGAATACCACCCAAGATCATGATCTGGATCCAGGTTGCTCAATGCAAGAGCCCTTGGCCCTGATCAATCATCTCAGCCCCCCTGCAATTGGCAGGCCAGGTGCTCTGAAGCAGCCCAGTGGAGGCAGTTGCTGGTTGCAGTAGATTCTGCCACTTCCCACTGCTTCCTTGCCCTGGGGGCAGTTTGGCCAAACTGCTTTACCTTCCCCAAATTTAGCTTGAAAGCTTGAATTCCACTGACCTTTCTCTAAGCCTTATTTTCCCTGGCTTGATATATATGGAGATTGCTCCAGATGCTGCAGATCTGCTCTCCAGTAGACTCACACTGCAGCTCGGCTCCTCCCAACCACCCTGCAGGTTGCAGTTTTGGGCTGGGCTGGCCTTAGATCCCAGCCTCCCATGATGAGCCCCTCCTGCCGAGCTGTCTTCAGCAAGAGATGTGTTTTCTGTATTTTTATGAGTTTGGGAGCCCTAAAATTTGTTTAGAGTCCTATTTTATGGGTATTTAGGGTGGCTGTGTGGGAGCTGTGAAACTTTCCTGCTTCTATGCCACCATCTTGTCTCTGCCCCCACATGCACAGTTTTATAGTCCTTTGGGCACAGTTCCAAGTACTCTCCAGAATCATTTAATCATTTGCTATTCCACCAACAATACATTGTCTTAATTTTTCCACATCTCTTCTAGCCTTTGTCATGTTCCTTTTTTTGTCATATTATCAAATCTGTTAAGTGTTGCCTCAGAGTTGTGTTAATTTCCATCTTTCTAATCAATTGTGATTTGGGACTTTTTTCATATGACTATAGATAGCTTTGATTTCTTATGTGAAAACTGCCCATTCATATCCTTTGATCATCTTATCAATTAGAGAATGACTCGTATTCTTGTAAATTTGATTCAGTTTTCTATATATTTGAGAAGTAAGGCCTTTAACAGAGAAACTTGCTGGATTTTTCCCTCCTTCAATGTCTGCTTTATTTTTTCTAATCTTGTCTATGTTGTTGTGGTTTTTTTTTCTGCAAAACCTTTTTAAATTTCATGGAATCAAAATTATCCATTTTACATCCATAAAGCTCTCCATGTCTTGTTTGGTCTTGAGTTCTTCCTTTATCTGTAGACATAACAGGTTAAATTTTGTAATGGCTCCCTAATTTGCTTATGATATCACCTTTATGTCTCAATCTTGAAGCTATTTTATACTATCTTGGAATACAGCATGCAATGGTGGTTTATACCCAGCTTCTGCCAAACTGCTTTATAATTTTCTCAGCAATTTTTGCCACATAGTGAGTTTTTGTTCCAAAAGCTTGGATCTTTAGGTTTTTCAAACACTGACTTACTGTGGTCATTTACTATTGTGTATTGTGTGCCTCATATATTGGCCTGGTCCACCACTTCATTCCTTAGCCAGTAACAGATTTTTTTTTGATGATTACCACTTTGTAATACAGTTTGAAATCTGGCATGGCTAGTCTACTTTCTCTCATTTTTTTCTGCATTGATTCCTTTGATATTCTTGCCATTTTGCATTTTCAGATAAATTTTGTTATTATTTTCTCTAGTTTTCTATTTTTTCTGTAATTTTGTTGGTTTGGCACTAAGTAAAATTAATTTAGATAGATTTGTCACTTTTTATTATATTGATTCAGCCTACCCAGGAGCAGTTAATATTTCTTTAATTGTTTAGATTCAATTTTATTTGTGTGAAAAGTGTTTTGCAATTGTGTTCATTATAGTTCTTGAATTTGTCTTGGCAGGTAGATTCCCAAGTATTTTATATTGCTTGCAGTTATTTTAAATAGAATTTCTCTTTTTTTCTCTTCCTGCTTGACTTTGTTGATAACATATAGAAATGCTGATAATTTAAGCGGGATTATTTTATATCCTTCAATATTTGCTGTAGGTTTAAAAATATAATTTCCAGTAGGTTTTTGGCTTATTCTCTGGGAGTCTCTAAGCATATCATCATATTGTCTGCAAAGAATTAGTTTTATTTCCTTATTGTGTATTCTAATTCCTTATGTTTCTTTTTCTTCTGTTATTGCCATAGCTATCATTTATAGTACAAAACTGAACAATAGTGTTGATAATGGCATCTTTGATTCACTCTTGATCTAACTGGGAAAACTTCTAGCTTATCTCCATTATAGATAATGCTTGTTGATGATTTTAGATAGGTACTACTTATCATTTTAAGGAAAGCTCCATTTATTTCTTTGTTTTCTTTAAATAGGAATGAGTGTTGTATTTTATTAAAAAAAACCTTTTTGTGCATCTATTGAGATAATAATAGGATTTTTTTTGTCATTGGTATATGCAATTTTGCTTATACTTTTCCTTATATTAAACCACACCTGAATTCCTTGTATAAACTCTACCTGGACCTAGGAAATGATCTTTGAGAAATATTGTTGTAATGTCCTTTCTATTATTTTATTTAAAATGTTTGCATCAATGTTCAATAGGGAAATTGATCCAAAGTTTTATTTCTCCGTTTTTGCTCTTCCCAGTTTAGTTATCATCACCATATTTCTATTGTAAAAAGAATTTGGTGGAACCTCTTTGCATATTTTTCAATTTAGTATTGGAATTAACTTTTATTCAAATGTTTCATGTAAGTTGCTTGTAAATCCATCTGGTCCTGGAAATTGTTTTTTTCTTAAGGAGCTCATTTAGAGCTTGTTCAATTTCTTTGTCTAAGATGGCGATGTTTTAGTATTCTATTTCCTCTTCTGTTAATTTGAGCAATTTATATTTTTGTAAATGCTCATCTATTTCACTTAAATTGTTAGATTTGTTTCCATATAATTGGACAAAATCATTTCTAATAATTGCTTTACTTTCATCTTCATTGGTGGTTCATTCACCCTTTTCATTTTCAATACTGATATTTGGGTTTTCTTTCTTTTTAAGATCAAATTAACCATGTGGTTTATTTATTTTATTATTTTTTAAAAAATAAAACCAGCTTCTAAATTTATTCATTACTTCAATGGTTTTCTTTCAATTTTATTAATCTCTCCTTTGATTTTTCAGGATTTCCAACTTGCTCTTTACCTGGAGATTTTTGTTTTGGTCTTTTTCTAGTTTTTTTTTAAGTTGCATGCCAAATTCATTGATCTGTTTTCTTATCTTTTAAATTAATAGACCTGTTTTTCTTTTGAAAACACTAGCACCATTTATCTGCCAAAGAATACATAATTTCTCCCCTACATCCCCTTACCTCTCTCCCAATATAGTAGCATGATGGTGATTTTCTATGACTGTTTTATTCGGTCATTTTCAGTCATACCTGACTCTTTGGGGCCCCATTTGGGGATTTCTTGGCACAGATATTGGAGTGTTTTGCCATTTCCTTCTCTCACTCATCTTACAAATGAGGAAACTAAAGCAAACAGGGTTAAGTGACTTGCTCAGGGTCACACAACTAGGAAGTATCTGAGGCAAAATTTGAGATCAAGGAGATGAGTCTTCCTGACTCCAGGTTCAGTTTTTTATTCACTGAACCACCTACCTCCACTCACAATTTTCTAGAACTTTGATTCAATCCTCATCCGGATGATAAACTCCTTTGATGTCTGACTCATGGCAGATCCTCAGTCACCTACCCTATTCTCTAACTCTACAGCTCTAATCAAGAATGTAGACTTAGAAGAACATGCTATGTTTTCAGAAGTGTGGAATAAATAGCAAGAAGTGAACCACAAAGCAGTCTTTCTAGGAATTGTCCTGGTAAATCAAGATTCATTGGCACCTTGATTTTGAAAATAGAGTAACAAAGGACCACTCTCATCGAGCCTTGCAGTCTCCCTAAAGGTCAAGCTGCTTCCCTAATTTCTGGGGCTGCTGAGAAGTTGGGAAGCAAAATGGCCTCTGTTGGGTGACACAGAAGGCCAGGTTGGCCCCCACCTTTGAAGCAAATCCTGATGGGAGCTCTCTGAACCATAGTATCCTTCTGAGCTTCTGTCTGGTGTGCAGGGATCACCAGGATCATTCCAGCTCTATGAGGGCAGTGTATTCACTTACAGAAAGCCGATCCAGCTCCCAAAGAGGATTGTTCCAGTCTATTTTCCCCTGAGCAGCAGAAATAAGCCTTGTAAAGAAGAAGGACTTGGCAAGGCTACAGGAGGCAAAAATAGTGTGTAATCCACAGATGAACAGGGCATTATGTGCTGAAGGAAGGGGGTGGATGAGCAGTGGCAGCTGAACTGCTCTCCCCAAATAAATGGTCATGGTTTGGAGGCCTTTATTTTTCTGAAGAAGACCTGGAGGGCCATGGGATGGAATGAAATCTTGTGCTCCCTGACTTCCCCTGCCATCACTGATACTTGGACCTTTAATCTCTAGCATTAAGAAAGGCAGTCAATCAAGTCTCAGCTGCAAAATTCAGTAATACCCTGCCATTCTTCTTTAACCTGCTAGTAACTGTCATTTAATACAGTTGTTAAACATTTCTCCAAAGTGACACACAAAATGAACCATTTGAGATGGACAGTGGTAACAACTAAAAGAAAACACCATCTCCCAAGGAGCTTAGCAGAGTGCATGTTGTGTGCCAGTCACTGTGTCAAAGGGCTCAGGATGCAATCACATGTGGGCATCACACGGATGCCTTGAATTCCCAGAACACTTCAAGAATTTCAAAACCACTTGCATGCATTATCTCATTTGCATACATCATCTCATTTGCATGCAATAGAATCCTTCCCTCAAAGAGCTTCCATTTTCCTAGGGGAATAGAATATATACAGATAAATAAATGCAACAGAATTTGGCACATGGTATTAACTGGGAAGTCAGAAAAGATTTCCTGCCTGAGATGGCACATAGGTTATCTTAGAGGCAGTTAAAAGTTCAAAGAGGCCAAAGGGAGGAAGAAGACCATTCTGAGTATGTAAGACAACGTGTACAAAGTTACAAAGTTGGGAAATTGAATACTGTGTACAAAGAAGAACATATTAACCAATTTGTTTGGAGCAGAGGCTAGACTCTGAATAACCAGGCTGGAAGTGTGGGCTAGAGCCAGACTGTGAAAGCCTTGAAACAGCAAGCAAAGCAAATCACATTTTATTCTATTGAACCATGCAGTTTGGGAGTTGGAAGGTACTTAGTGACCATGTAGTTCAAACCAAACAGAAAAAAGATTCTACACTATAATATAGCCAATGATTGTTCCTCCATCTCTGCTTGAGGAACTTGAAGGAAAGGTAAGTGAGTACTACTCTAGGCTGCCAAACTCAATCTGGGACAGCTGAATTGTTGGGAGGTTTTGTTGCTTCTTGGTTTGTTTTTCTGACATTAAGGTTAAATTAGCCCTTGAATTACTTCTCCTGGTTCTATCCTCTGGGGCCAAACTGAATAAGGCAAATCTCTCTGTCTCTGTCTCTGTCTCTGTCTCTCTCCGTCTCTCTCTCATTGATGGCCATCTTTGAACTAGGCTAAATCTGCCAACTTTCATTAAGTGATCCTCATTTGGCATAGATTCAAAGTTCTACCCCATCCTGAGTGCCCCCTGAAGGCTCTACAGCTTTTCAGTGTCTGCAACCATGGCTTCCGGAGACCAGGGTTGTGAGGGATGAGTTGTGAGTGCGAATCAATAGTAGCCGCTGTAACAGTCATTGTGTGGAAAGGACCTAGAGGTCGCCATTCTGGATGGAACTCCTCTCTACAAAACAGGAAAATCTGGGTTCAAGTTCCACCCCTGGTATACATTGACTGTGTGACTCCTGGTGAATCAGTGCCTCAACAGCTCTCAAAACCTGCAGAGACAGTGATGACCTGCCTTGGGAGAGGGCCCTGTCACAGGAGGAGTTCCTGACCCAAATGGAATAAACAAACTGATCCAAAAAGGTATAAGCCCCACTTCCCATGCTATCTTTTTAGGCTTCTTGCGCCTTCCACACCCTTGCATACTATGTGATCGATCGACACTAGTCTTCGTGCTGTTCATACAACTAGACATTCATTCCCTACTCTCCACATTTTTACTGGATGTCCCCAACATCTAGAATCTCTTCTTCCTCAGCTCTCCCTCCTGACTTCCATGACTTCCCTAGGAAACCATTCCTGGTGCCCCTTAATTTTAATTCCTTCATTCAGTCAAATATATTTACTCCTACATTGTGGGTGTCAGGGGCACAGCACTGCCCCAACTCCCTGCCCCAGGATCTGCATAAATTTTTTTTGGCTCTCCCCTTGTACCAGAGAAGAAGTTAGAATTTTTTTCTTTTATGTGGTGTTTAGTATGCTTTATTGTAAAGTTGGGGTTTATGCAATACAAGGATATACATATATATTTTATGCATTTCTGGGTTTCTAAATTTTTTCTCTGTCATCTGCTTGTCGTTGTGTGTCATCTCTGGCTTCTACAACCCCCCTCAAAATTCCCATTTAACTTCTTATGTCAACCTGTGATATATGGAAACCACTATGGGGAAGTCATGATTTGGAAGGGATAATGGTATTTCCAATTTATCCTGTAGATAGCTTGTTTGTATGTAGATGTCTCCCCCATTAGACTTTAAGCTCCTGGAGAATGGAGACTGTCTTTTCTATTTCTTTGTATCGCTAGTGCTTGGAACAGTGTCTGGCAAATAGCAGGTATTTAATAAATGTTTTTTGACTGACGGACTACTACAGTCTTGCCCAAGCCATATCTTGAAACTTGAGCAAAAGGCAAGCAACTTCTGTTAAAGCATGTGAGTTATGTGACTCTAGAGAACTCTAGGGAGGACAGCTGAAGTCTTGGGCACTAACATTCTTACACTGAATTGAAGGATCTTGGTAAGGGGAAATTTTCTAAAGTCTTCAACCAGGCATGGAGTGACTCATAGTGATTTTTACAAGAACATGGCTGCTGCCATGGGGGATCTCAAGGTACACTTGGGAAAATCACTTAGAATCAGAACTGGCTTTCTCAGAGGGTCTTCAAGGACCTTGAAGGATGCTTAATGAGAATGATCTGTTTTGGTCTTCACCATAACTCAGAGGTCTAGTCGTTCCAGGGACAATAATCACTCTATTCCAAATAAGGAAACCAAAGTTCTCAGAGTGAAATGATTTGCCCATTATTATATGGCTACCAAATTTGAATGATGAGATTTGAAAACAGAGATCTTGGTTACAAGGACATTCCTCTTCCCTCTCATCATCACTGACCATCATCTTCTAAGTATGTTTCACTGAAGGTGGTCAAAAGGAGTCAATGCAATGGTTGTTGGCACTTGTTTTTCATGACCGACACTAATACTTTAGGCAGTAAAAGCAAAAACAAAAACAGGACAGGTTCCCAAACTTAGGATACTGCTTATGTCAACAGCAAGCCCTCTCCCCCAACAAAACTTTATCTATATGACCAGAACAAGGACAATCATCAGTATCACCCTTTTGCCTATTCCTGTTCTTGGAGAAATTTGCTCTCTTTCTGTGTTCTGTCCTGAATGACTGTCTGCAGGATCATCTCCTGCCTCCCCACTCAACCTTAGTTGGGTACTTTTTCTGCATGAGAGCTAGGGTGCTACCCATATGCCAAGATGAGATAAGGGTGTCAGATAACAGATTTAGGGGATTGGGACCCACAGACAAATGGAGAACTGCTCAAAGGTGGGCATTTTCAAGGGTCTGCATCCATAGCCTTGGATAAGATGAAATGGGTCACTGCTGAAAGCTGTGGAAGATCTGTGTATATGAAGGTGTGTTTGTATGTGAATGTGTGTGTGTGTGTGTGTGTGTGTGTATGAATGAGCACAAGTGGACGTTCACCCACCAAGGTCTGAATGCATTTGGAATTTTAGTGTGTTTCTAGATTATATAAAACAAATTGGAGTGGGGGGGAAGGAATATGTGGCACCCTCCCCTATACCCCCAGACTCGTTAAACTTGTAGTGTGTAATTAGGCTTGTTATTGTCTTCATTTGGCCTCCTTGGAAGACAATTACGCCTGTTATCATGGTGATCTTTCTTTATGGCATCTTCCCAGGCCCTTCTTATTAAGCATTTAGAGTTCATTAATAATTTATGACCAGGTTTAAGTCTTTGGTTAGAGAATATCTCTAAAATCTTTATTAGATTTTGAGTAAATGTTCCCTAAATCTCCCCAACATTTTGTGAAAAATGAATCTTATATATATATATATTTTTGAAAGAACTTACAGAGCCAAATTCCCAATAAAAGGAGTGTGGCTAAAATCACCATGAATATGTGAGTGTTGGACAGAAGTGTATCACTGAGGTTTCATCTCCTGAATTTGGGGCACCAGTGACACTGAATTTGATTTCAGAAAAGGGCTCTCGAGGGCCTGACCTTTGCTCAGCTCGTCCCCTTACAACACACAAAGACCTGAATTACCTTCCACAGTTCTACTGTGCAGTAGTCTGGTCCTGGGGAGGGTGTTTATTTGTATGTATGTGCATGCACGTGTGTATATGTTAATCAAAAGAAGGGAAATTGGGAAGGAAGCTTTGCCTGAAAATGTCTAACTCAGCTGAAATCTAATAGAATGTGGGTGGCTTTTTTGTCTCTTCATTACTCTGCATTAGGCAGCAGTCTTGTGCAGAAATAATTGAAAGACAGGCAACCGTGTTAACAAACACAGAGTGGGGTGCAGATTAAGGGTCTGGAGAATTCTTTGAGAAAGAACAGATAAAAACAGATTATAATAAATTTCCATTATGGTATGGTAGAATTGCTGACTTTCTAACTCAAATCTCACAATATTTCCCCTCTTGAACACTGCAGGCATGAATAAATAGTGCTCACACCTATAAAAAAGCTAAGATGGGAGCTGTCCATGTAGTTTATCCCTGCTGAGGAAAGCTTTAAATTTTCTTTCTTTCTTTCTTTCTTTCTTTCTTTCTTTCTTTCTTTCTTTCTTTCTTTCTTTCTTTCTTTCTTTCTTTCTTTCTTTCTTTTTCTTTCTCTCTCTCCCTCCCTCTCTTCTTTCTTCTTCTTCTTCTTCTTCTTCTTCTTCTTCTTCTTCTTCTTCTTCTTCTTCTTCTTCTTCTTCTTCTTCCTCATCCTTCTGGGAAATATTCTGGTAAATTATCTCATTTCAAAAATTCTTCAATTGGAGGTATGTCATGTCTCTGAGGAAAGGTGGGGCTGGATGTTACAAACCTTGATGGGAAGGGACCCCAGGTGGTCATACCAGACATACCAACTGGGGTAGACATTGATCCTTTCCCAATGGATTGCACTTGCCCTTTTTCATGCTTGCAATCTTCAGCAGGAAATGGCTTTTTTTACTTGTTTATTTGGGCTTCCGTAAAATTTTTCTACTTTAATATAATGATCAAGCACTTATTAAGAATCTACTGCATGCATATCACTGTACAAGATTCTGGGGACACAAAACAAACTAATCCTATTTTTCAAGAAGGTTGCCTTTTGGTGAAAAATGCCTTCTTAACATCTCTCTGATTTATCCCTTCTTCCATATTCCATATTACTCTTCTGCATGTACACTTTTCTCCAGTAAAACTTGCTTTCCTCTCCCTCAGATACAGTACTGTCTCTCACTTTCACATTGGCTGTCCCCCATGCCTAGAGGTCACTCTGTCCACATCCAGAGCTCAGGTCTAAGTCTGTCTCCTCTAGAAGACCTTTCTGGTTCTCCTTAGTTTCCTCTAATGACCTGGTGTTGATTCTCTTGATACTTATAGGTATGCATGTCTTTTCCAATGTGCCATGATCTCCTTGAGGGCAGGAATGGTCTTTATTTTGTATTCTGTTTCTCCAGGGCCCATAGGTGACTAGAGAGGTGGGCTTGGCATCAGGAAGAGTTAGGTTCAAGTCCTGCCTGTGATGTATTCTGGCTGTTGGACAAGTCACTTAACACCTGAGTGCCCTCCAAGGAAACTGTCTAAGACTATATGTTATGGAGAAAGTACTGGCTGGCAGTGGTATGAGGAATTTTCTCTTCTGGTAGAAACTTGTATGAGTCAAATGACATGTCTAGTCTGTATTCCATCCCCAGTGCCTAGAACAGTATTGAGCACATATTTGATGCATAATAAGTGCTTGCTAATTGGTTGATTAACTTAGGTCTCATCCACCACTGAGAAACAAAGTTATTAATACCAATAACCAGCACTCTAGATGAAGAGTCAGTAATCTCATCCTACTTATCTTAAGATGGAAATATTTCTGGATAATTGTGTGGGCTTGGTTAAAACAAATTCTAATCCTGAGTTTTTGAAGCCTTTCTAGTCATTACTTTGGAAATCTTGGGACTTTTAAAATCACTCCTGGATAGACAAGTTTCCCATGATTCTTTTAGGAAGTCACTATGTAAGTTACTTTGTAATGGCCCATGCAAACACCAAGGATACCCTAATGTTTCAAAGGTCCCAATCACAATTAGCATGAGAACATTGGTTTTTTCTGAGTCATAGAATGCACTAAATTCAGACATTCTTATCTTCTCTGCATTGAATTGGCCTTCAGTCAGCCTTATAAGGAGGAAACTGTGTTGGAGAACATGTCTGGAGGGCACACCACAAGACGCTAGGATCCTACTTGTCTTGGCATAGCCTGAGTTGTGGGCTGCTCAACACCATTCCTTAGTGGTTTTCCTGAATATTGCTCCAGGTTCCAAGTAGTTTGTAATCGCCTTTATCAGGACTATCTAGATGACTGATGGTTGACTCACTAACTTCAGAGCTAGAAGTGACTAGAACATTCATTCATGGAGTCTTCCTCATCCTTATTGTATATTTAAGACGTCCCATTTTTAAAGAACCTGTCAAAGAAACTATGAGTTGAATGCATATAAGGATTAATATTCCAGTTTAACAGATGAG
The DNA here is from genome assembly GCA_028646575.1 of Pseudocheirus occidentalis. Taxonomy (NCBI): domain Eukaryota; kingdom Metazoa; phylum Chordata; class Mammalia; order Diprotodontia; family Pseudocheiridae; genus Pseudocheirus; species Pseudocheirus occidentalis. The sequence goes on from CM053597.1 coordinate 2,716,528, forward strand.
TTAGTGGAGGTTTGAGTGACTATTCTTAATCTTACAATTAACAAGGGTCTATGGTAGGATTTGAATCCAGGCCATCTTCCCTTCAAGTCCATTACCATATTGATGGTCCTTTATGCCACCAACCAAGGATCAAAGGAAACGTACAGAAAAATAAGTGGACTTTACAGTAGGGACAGAATCTATGGACAAGTTGGGCCCTAACTGATCATGATGAAAGAACAAGGCAAATATTCTGTCAACATGATTTCTCAGGAAGATCTGGAAGTACAGAAAGGGTGTCCCATGAGCACCATTAAGTTAAGCCAATACCACTCAATCAGCATTCATTAAGCACCTAGAGTGGTTTCCATATTATGCTGGCTACATGGGCCTAAACAGTCTCTTCCCTCAAGGAGCTTCTATTTTTATAAGGTAGACAACAGATTCACTTATGTATGACAGATAAAATCTGGGGAGGGGGCAGGTTCCTACCTGATTGCTCTTCAAGTCCTCAAACAGAGCTTTTGTGCCTCACCTACAGCTTCCTCATCCCAAGCTAATGAGCCACACTTCAGCTAAACAGAGAATGTGATTTCAAAACTCATCAGAATCTAGGCCACCCTTTTCCTGGATGCACACTGCCTTAGGCAAGGTTTTCATAAAATATGGCTCCTAGAATGAAGTCAGGGTGACCAAAAAGACTTGTCATCTTCTTTTTTGTCTCAGCTCTTGTGGTTCCTGCAATATAGCCTTAAAATCATATTAACTGCTATCTTTGCTTCTATATTATCCTAAACAACACCACTGATTCAGATTGACCTTTCATTACACTAAAATATTTTTACAAATATTTTTCAGGCAATCTCCTGTCAAGCCATGACTCTCCTATTATGAGTTTGTCAAGCTGATTTTTTTGGAAATAAGCATAAGATTTTTCACTTATCCAATTCTATTCCATCTTATTAAATTCAGCCCAGTTTTCTCTACTGCCACTCTCCAGGAACCCTGTCCATACCCTCCTGTCACATAGTAGGCATTATATAAATGCTTACCTGGTAACTTTTATATTGAAAATTTTGTGATTTCCTGAAAGGGACTTCCTGGAAATGATTTCTCAACTCCTTTGATTTACACTTTTCTGTGTTCAGAAGTGCTGGATGATTTCCTTCAATTATTTCCTGAATGATAATTTTCCATGTCATTTTGTTTTATTGTCACCTTCTGGGAGCCCTACAATTCACAAGTTGTCTCTACATAGCCTCCTTTGAGGTCATATTCTTTGCTTGGATGTTCTAGAAACATTGCTGACTTGATTCTCTTTGTCCACATTGTCCTTTCCTTCTGGGAATTTGCATTCCCATGTACTCATTTTTGCTTTTGTTTCTTTGAAAAGAATTGCCACTGTGAATTAATTTTTTTCCTTCCCATTATTTCTCCAGCATGAGATATAACTTTTGCTTACACAATCTTTCTTCTCTTTTAAGCCAATCAGGAATCTCCTGTTGTGGTTCCTTATCCTCTTGAAAATTCATGGATTTCTCTGACTCATTAAATGTTAATTCAGTTGTCTTTTTCTTACAGGATTTACTTATAGATGACAAAATTCTTAGATAATCTGGACACTATATTTCCTTTTATTACTAATACTTTACCTTTTGCAATATATATACATACATACATCTATATGTACATATATACGTACACACACACACACACACACACACACACACACACACACACACATATATATATATATATATATATATATATATATATATATATTTGCTTTTTGGAAGGGAGAGGACAGGATATTTGGAGTTAAGTAACTTGCCCAAGGTCATATGGCTAGTAAGTGTTAAGTGTCTGAGGACAGATTTGAAATCAGGTCCTCCTGCCTTCAGGGCTGGGTGCTCTATTTACTGCACTATCTAGCCCTCTTGGAATATTTCTTATGATCAAAATATTTGATTGAGCTTTTCTCCTTCAGAATTCATTGATACTTTCACTCTATTTTCCCCTATATTTCCTAATATCTTACTTTCTCCCTCTATGCCTTTGGCAATGTCTCAGGGGTTGAAAATCAAAGCTGTGTTGGCCTCCTCCCATACTGGGCAATGGCTTTCACCAGCCTCAACCTTTTTACTAAGTGACATATTAGCTGAAAAAAAAACCTCACCCCAGTTGGACCTTGGGCTTAGTGGAGTATCATACAACCAACTAGAATTTATCTTGTCTCAATTTCCTCTATCCTCTGGCTGCCTGTCCCTCCATTCCTTCTGCCCACCAGTGTATTCTCCCCCTTAATTCTGCCTCCACCTCTCAGTACCCTCTGCTCTCTGGCTCCCTCTGCCCCTCACCTTACTGGTTGAACTATTTTGTAGCTAGCAGTATTGACATGATTTTTATCAAGCCAGAGCAAGTCTCTGTCTTTCAGTTTTCTAAGGCAATGGGAGAAGGGAGTGAGACAGAGGCCTGTGGGTCCAGCCGTGGCTCTTGTGGACGTGCACATTAGTACTCAGGAAGCAGCCTCCTCCATTAGCAGTCCATTACAGAGCTGTCTCTTCAAGATTCTTAGTGCTATATCCTGAGGATATGTTGGAAATTCATTTTCTATTCATGGAGTTTTTGAAATATGAAAAGAAGTAAAAACATCTCATCAGCCATCACCTTGATCACATGGCTTAGTAGTAAATTCTGTGACATGAAACTTTGATGATGACTCTCTGAATGGAACCCTTCAATGAGCTCAAGTCTAACCATATAGCCCAGGTCTCCATTTTTTTCTTTGTGTGTGAAAGTCATCTAAAGTTTGGTAAAAAGCTAGCTCTATCTACAGGGAGCAGAATTAATTTGGCAAGTCCTCCTCCTGATGGAGTCATGTTGACCATTTGTTGTGACTGATTCTTTATCTCAATTTTCATGCAACATTTCTCATATAACATAGTCAAGAATTGAAGTAATTCCCTGATGCATACTTGGCAGATGCCTTTCTCTTCCCCTTTTTGGAACTTGGGACAGTATTTAGGCTTCTCTGATGCAGTGGTGCTAACATTATACTTCAAGGTTTCAGAATATCACAGAACATGGTTCAATCATTCTGTCAGCCAGTCATATCTGTAGCCTATGGTGTAGCTTGGTAAGCCTAGTGTGATGTACTCATTATTGACAGCTGAATTCTCTTTTCTTATTATCTGCTGTATCATGGGCATCAAATTTCTCTGAGCATTTTTGGGCCTATTTCCAGTCAAATACCATTCCCCCTGGCAGAGGAAACAAAGATTGTGCAGACCTGCCTCTTCATCCATTGTTAATTATCACCACCCCATTCCTCTTTTGTCTCGTTCTTTCCTCCAATATGGATGAAAATATTGTTCACTCAAAGAGTCAGGTATCACATTAATTCAGAATCATTTAACTTGATGTGAATATTTCAGAAGTTTCTGCATCATAGAAAATTTAGCATTGTTCCCCACCTCAAATATGGGATGTTCCCACTGATCAGTCACTCACAATGGTCCTACCTTGATAAGGAAACGCGTGGGCATTGACTGGTGTGTCTCTCTTTTCTGAGGAAGAGTGGCCGTGATAATTCTTAGTTGTAATCTTTTAGGTCACACGGAGGTTACATTCCACAGGGCTGTAGCTAACATTTTTCATACCTGATGTCAATTCCCCAGGTAAGCTGTATGGAAACATACATAATCATTTTAAGAAAAAATTCAAGTACTGGTCTTGTAGTGAGAATGATCCCTAGACTGTATGAGTGGGCATGGGGAATAATTCAGCAGGGTAATGGGGAGGGGGAGGAGATACCTCCTTGATTTATTATTCTTGCTAATTAGATGATGAGTTCCGTTATTTTGATATTGCTGAAGGAAAGTCACTCTAGTTACCTCCGACTAATTTGCAGTCACCTGGTCACCCTCCCAGTCTTCTGGCTATCAGTAAAGCCCAGGCAATCTGCAGCCCATCATGGAGTATCTACCCAGCAAAATCTCCTCTCTTTAAAGTCTTGAAGTTGTTTATGTATGGGCAGGTGGTACCTGAAACTACACATGTGATTAGATATGCATGATGAAATATGCAAATGAATATACTAATTTAATGTGCCCAGCACATTTTATTAATAATAGGTGGGTAGAGGCAGTTTAGAAAGTTTTTTGGAAGCACCCAAAGGATTTGGTCTAGTTTATCTCCAGATATACTTAACATCTTTAGTGCAAAGAATGAGTCAGTTTTTCATCTCACTATCCCCTATGCACAGCTCAGTGCTAGGCATATGGCAGCCACCGAATAAATATCTGCTTAATTAAACTGAAACCAACATGCACTAGTGGCCAATCCCACCAATCCTTGTCCTCTTTTCAGTAACATCCCCCAAACTGCAAAAGATATCTGGGTCCCTAACGTCTTCCCTGCAGTTACCAGTAGGAAACAGCTGCCAACCTTTAGTTACAAGACTCCATTCTAGAGACAGGAATTAATGAGGCTCATTTCCACGCCAGCCTTCCCTGAGTCCTTAGAGAGTCAGAGGGCAGTGGAAGAGTATAATTATAGGAGTTAAAGACTAATGGCAGTGGGATGGAGTTAGGATTCGTGGCGGGCTTTAAAAGAACAGCTTTGATTGTATATTTAGTTTGATGTGGGTGAATCAGAAAGTGAGGGGAAAGGGCCTCTGTGAAATGGTACTTAGCAGATATAAATGGGAACACACATTCAAATTCTCCATTCAGAATAATAAGGAGAGAAAAATCTCACCCCCCTGATTACATGTCCAGCAGTAGAAATGAACACCATCAGTTATCCTTCGCTCAAGGTTGTCATGATGATAGAAATAAGTGTCAGGTGCGAATTACTGATTTCTAACCATGTTGAAAAAGCTACAGCAGTGAAGGGTTTCCTTTTATTTAATCATGCATGCTAAGAATTTTTCCATTTTTACCTGCTTACTACAGTAAAGTTCAGTGAAGTGTGGCAGGTACTTTATAAATCTGAACTAAAGGAGACAATGACCTTTCACTAGATATTCCTGTGCCTTTCTGCAGATGAGAGTCCTTTTATCGAAAAAAGACTCATAAAGGCATAGACTCCCTTTGTACTATAACCTGCTTCCCCCTTCCCCCAGCCATGTTCTAGATGTGCTACTGAGGATTATTTCTTTTTTCTGTGTGGTGGAATATTGAGATGTTTGCAGATGCTCCATGACAAAAGGTACAACATTCCAATTCCCTAGTTTGTGGAGAATTCATTGGCTGATCTCAGCGTGGCATCCTTAGTAATCCATTTCATTTTGTTGCATCAGAAGGTAGTGCTAATGTGATGACAGTCTGTCGAAGGAACTCAGTTCAGTTCAACAAAAGTTAATTATGTCCATCAGGTTATTTTGGTAGATATAGATGAAATTGCCCCAACCTTCAGTAATCTAAGACATCATTCTGTTTGCTAGTGTTTGAAGTTTCAGTCTGACATCGTTTAAATATGGCAAATAAACAGAGAACAGTGGATGTGAGTCTCCAAGTGACCAGAGTCTTTTTGAATGATTAGAAATGTATTAATTTGATCATGCATTCATTTGTTTATAAAACGTATTAATTACTGACTTTGTTCAAGACATAATATTAGGTGTGGAGGATACAAAGATAACTCTAATGTAGACCTTAGTCTTGGGGTGTGAGCCCCATGCTTGGAATGGAGAATCTTCACTGGAAATGTTCACCTGAGCTGCCAGCCCAGCAAGTCAAGAGAAATCAAGAAAGAACAGCAAGCTTCTAGGAGGCAGATACCTCATGCCAGACACTTCAGTAGGTCCTGGACTTCCTTGGCCTTAGAGGACCTATGTTTTAGTCAATAAAGTTCTGCCCTACATCCAGCACCTCGGTGATCTGGCCAAACCATGCCATGCTTTCTAGTGATATCATAGAGTATGCACGAGATTAAGGCACAGATCTGAGAAGCTTGCTGTAGCTCTAGATATAAGCTAACAGTTAAACAAGAAAGATTTTTCAAACTAGTAGGCAGATTAAATGGTGCGCTGAATCACTAATAATGAGAGAGATTCAAATAAAAACAATTCCAAAAATTCACCTTATACAGAGCAAAATGGCAAACTTGGTAAAAGGTGGAGATAGTGAATACTGCAGTATCTTGAACCTTATCCTGCCAGATGATCTTCAGAATCTTCCTAAGACAATTCATATGGAAGTGATTCTGTTTCCTGGTGTGGTGCTGGTAGACTGTCCAGGTTTCACAGGCATACAATGTAGGTCAGCATCTGTAGATCTACAGTTTGGTAGAAAGTCTATAACCTCTTCTAAGTATGAGGCAATGAGAGATTGACCAGTGTCAGAGTACAGAAGAGGACACTTATGAGAAATAATGAGATGGCAAATATTTTTTAATGTAATAAATTTTATTTGTTTTTTTTGTTTACATTGTACATTTACATGAGATTTTTGAGTTACAAATTTTCTCCCCATCTTTCCCCTTCTCCACCCCACCCCCAAAACAGTGAACCCACTGTGGAGCCCCTCCCCTGGTCTGCTCTCTAACTTTCTGGTAGGGCAGGGAGGGTCTCCCTATCCGAACTCCTGTTTATCTTGATTCCTAGTTGCAGGTATTGCAGAGCTTTATATTCTAGAGTCTTTTGGTTCCTCCCTTGTCACCCACCCCCGCTGGAAGGACAACCAATTCAATATAGGCTGTGTAGGTGTGATTATACAAGATATCTTAATAGTGGACATATTGTGACAGTGATCATATGTCCCTCCTTCCTATCCCTCCCCCTCCTTGTTCTGTTCTCTACCCTGTCCCTGACCCTTTATTGAAGTGTGATCCAGCATCCCTCCCCCAGACCCTGCCCTCCCCTCTATGATCCCCCCTCTCATCCCCACGCCCCCTACTCTCTTTTGTGGCATTATGCCCAGTTTAGAGTTTATGCCATTTCTTCCCTAAGCCAGATTCAATGAGAGTAAATGAAAGTAAAGTTGTAACAGTTATCCCTTGCCTCTTCCACACAGGATGATTAACCCCATTTTGTCTCTCCGTGTCTCCTCTCATTCTAGTCCTCTCCTACCTCAGAATTTGCCTTTTAAAGTATCATTCCTTCA
>CM053597.1:2724112-2750017 GCA_028646575.1 Pseudocheirus occidentalis
AGTATAAAAGAATAAGAACATAGTTACTTGTCCCATTATAATTTATGTCTGAAATCCATTGGATAAGGTGAGAATTATTTTCATCATCATCGATAATTAAGAACAACAACAAGAGCAACAACAATGTTCATCAAGCATGAAACTGTGGCTTTGTCCATTGAGAGATGACTGGCACCCATCAATGCTTAACAGGGAGAAGAAATTTAAATGAATTAATATCCACCAAATGCCAACTTCAAATACATTTTTAGAATTAAAGTTAGACAAAATAATTGTATAGTATTCTAAGAAATGAATCCCTATAATATTCATAAAACAGAACACCTAATATCTTTAGCTTGATATGGAAAGCTTGAATCTTCCTCCTCAAAAAGGAAAGAAGAGGATATGCTCTCAGAGTACAGGATACAGAGGTGGATAACTTCCAGAAAAGCCTTTGACACAAGCACAGATGATTCTAGCAGGCAACAGTAAAAACAAATGATTAGTTGAGTGTGAATCAAAGTTGTGCCCATGAAGTGTTTGTCTATGGAATAAGTAAAATCTAAGAGAGAAATCTAAAGTTCCTTTATAGATGGTACCTCATGAACCCAGTTAACAGAATATTTATAATGAACCATCAACCAAGGTTAAATCACCTGTAATCTTTGTAAAAAGGGAAGTGTTTAGGAGACACTTTGGAAACAGAGAGTCATCATGAACAGAAAGTAAAGACAACAATATATTCATGAAATCCATACACACTTATTCATCAAAGCAAATTATGCAAGGAAGCAGAAGCTTCCCCAAACACCTAGGCAGGGGCCAGAAATAGATATATATATGTTTAACAGTGAGTCATTAGCATAGACATAATAAATAAACCACCAGGAGGAAAGGTACAAAGGAGGAAGTCTTAGGGGCTAGGGGAGAACGTTGGGGAACATCTGATTTTTTGTCTGTAAGAATATTTGCTATCAAACAAGGGGTTTATGGGGCAGATGAAGTTAAAGAACACTGGAGTGAAAGTAAGGGTGCCAGTCTAGGGCATAAAGTTCTATACAGAGGTTCTGGCTAAGAAGGCCCTGTGGCTACGTGAACTCCTAGGGTACTACTATGTCAGATATCTCCTCTTTAAAGTCTTTCTCAAAGATCTTATGGGGCGAGAGTTCCAGTAGCTGTGCAGTGCTGACTTGGTGAGGGAACAGGACCTGTCTGATGGCCATGGTTGCTCAGGAAATCTCAAGGTTATAATTTCTCTGAACAGTCTTCTATTCCCATGAGCAACTCTCTAGGGCATGCTTTTTGACTGAATCCTCTTCCTCTGTGTTATAGGAATCAGTGGTCAGACCTCTGACCTTTGCACTGGGGTGATTGATCAGGGCCTTGCAGGTAGGGTATCTTCAGAATAAAGATATTTATTCAGACAAAGAGGATGACCCTGAGATGTGCCTCAGGAGAGATAGTCAGTGATAGGGGCAAAGGACCTGGCAAAAGGAGTCACCAAATAAGCAGGTAAATGAGAGGAAGGCAAGAATAACTCAAAGTCTACCATATGTGGGAAAAATAGGCTTGGTCCTTCCCATGGAAACAGATGGATCATATAGGCTCTAGAGCTTCTGATTTCAGAATCCAAGTTACCCAACATGATGCTGACAAATCAGGATAAATAGTTCATTCAATCCCAGGAGGTTCATGGCCCCAACCCATGTGATGGGCACTTGTGAAGAAGTCAAAGAGGAGAGGAGGCTGGTTCATGTGTGATCATGCCTGGTCACCACCATGTTCTAGTAGGGGTTGATGGGAAGCCTGTACTTGAAAAAACTGGACTGACTTCTCAAAGACTGAGTGACTTCTCCTGTCACTCTGTGTTTTTCCAGAGAACATAGAGACATCCTTCTGCTAGCAGGGAAGGCTCCTAGATGAGATGAGGGTGAAGGTATTGGTCTGGAACACTGTGCACATCCTCTTGTGATCTAAATAATTAACCAGCAATGCATACTGAATAGGAGTGGTGAGAAAGGGAGGAGGGCAAAAAATCCAGGAGAAGAGGATTGTCAGCAGTGCCAAATTCAGGACATAGGTCAAGAAGGATCAGGTTTGAGGAAAGACTATATAACATTTTCTGGCTAAAACATATTTGGTGGCTTTGAGGAGTTGCAGTCAAGCCATGAAATCAGAAATCAAATTGCAAAGGCTTGAGGAATGAGAGAGTGGAAGAAAAGTGGAAGCAGAAAGTGAGGACAGCTTTTTCTAAAAGCTTGACAGAGACTAGAATGAAGGGCCTTGCCCATATTCACACAGCTGGTGACTAGGAGTGGTCATCGTATGCTCTAGATCTTCCTGACTCCAACTCTTTCGCTCCATCTGCTATGCCACATTGCTTCTCAAAAGCAGCCAAATTTTACCACAATTACATTATAGGTAAACAATTTAGAAATTCAGCCCAATGTCAAAATTCTATGAGATGAAATATTTTGTTATGGAGCTCTAGGTAGCCTTCCTGTCCTGCTTCATGAATAGACTGCTTGAATAACAAATACCACTGAATGACACTGTATTCAGGGATTTTGTGTCCTAAAGCTAAACTATGTGATTTTAAGTGAAGAAAACTTAAGTATTTAGTAATAGAACAATGGATCAATACATATGCACACATATATGTGTATATAAAATATTTATATATATATTAGTGTGCATATATACACAAGTTTATGTGTAAAATTATATAGATTGTAGAAGTACACATATTTGTGTGCATATTCAATACACATAAATATAGTAATATACTATATATATATATCCATATCTATAATGTAGTATATATCTATAATATAGACAAGACAGATGATATTTATATGGATCTATAATATTTACATTTATTTGTCTATATCCTGAATAGACAGAGGCACATATTTTCCTTAACAGATTGACCCGTTCTTTCAACTTAATTTCTATTCTGTAAACCAGAGCTGCTCATCCCAGAAGATTACGCATCCAAATATACTGATTTCTACGGGGAAACTCAGTTGTAATCCCAGATTTCAATCACACATCATCCCTAGAAAATGTTATTAAGGCTGGCATTAAAAGAAAAAGGATTTGCTAAATACTGAATAAAGAATCAATCAGACGTGTCACAGCCCAGTGACATCTTGAGCTCCACACTCTTCTGTCATACTGGGATTTTGTCATTTTTTTCAAATTATATAATGTGCTTTATGGACATCATTTAAGTATCTTTGTATTAAATTGAGGGGGGAACCCTCCACTTTGGGGTCTTGGTCTGCAAGGTAAATTACATTTGTAAATGCTTCAGTGAACTGTAGTTTTCAAATATAATCCAAGCAGAGCAATCATGTTTAAAATATAATTTTTCATAGTTATGACCCATCTGCTCGATGCTGATAAGGGGTTCAATAAAAGCAGCTGTAAAAATCAATGCTCTTAAATGTTTATTAATTATGGAACACGTTGCTTCCCATCCCCAGGACTGTTAACGCCATCCATGCATCTTCCCAGGGTAGAGATGGAAATGCAGCATTTAGGCTGAAAGATACATTTTAAGTATTTTCCAGCTGCATTCTCTTAATCAAAATGTATAAGCATTCTGCTTATTATTCCATTTAATCTGATCTTTCAGTGAGGACACAATTTCTCTGAAGGTAAAGCAGACAATTTCTATCTGGGGGAAAAAAAATCTTGAAAATACACTGTACATTAAAAACCAGTGAAGCATAATGGGGAAAGTCACTGACAAACCAAATTTCATCTTTCCCTGAAATTATCAGCACATTTAAGGCTCATTCTCATTTTCTTGGCCATTATTTTAAACTCTAGGAGCACCAGGGGCTGATTTAATCAGAATGTGACTCAGAAAGCCCTCAGGCCAATTAGGTCAGTCCAAGGGGGCATCTTGATGCCTGCTCCCTCTTTTCATCAAAATATCTGTGTCAGAGGTACACTGTAGCAGGAATCACACCCAAGGAATCCCTGAAACTTTCCTTCCTTCATCTCTGCATGGATTATGAGGTTATAAGATAGAGAGTTGGAGAGGAAATAGGAAGGGAAAACACAATAAACTTTGAGAAGACTCTTTGTGGAAAGTGGCTGTGTCCAGATGAGGTAGTCAGAAGTACTGCTGATGGTAACAGACATTTGAGAATTGAGGGACATCTTTGAATGAACAATTCAGAAGAACCCATTTCTCCTGCCCCAACATCTATCTGTGACTATTGCAGGCTTTGAGACAGAAGGATTCCTTGAGTTCTTAAAAGTACTCATATTGTCTGCATGGTAGAGACTGAAAGGGAAGAATAGAGACCCCAGGGGCTGAGCCACAGAAGCAGCAGCAATGGGGTCTAGCTCTTCAATCTTGTCCAGGACTTAATGGGCCATGGAGGAAAGAATGAATAGAAGCACAGGGGCAAGAGTGAATGGAGGGCATACTCAGTGATCATGGTCATCACAAATCACTCTCATGCCTGAGAGGGAACTCTGATCCCTCTGCAACATGATTCACTAAAGCTAGTAAGTTCACACATGTTGCTTCTTCTTCCTTTCTGGGTTCCATTACTCTCTCATTCCTTGGTTATTCGGACACCTGAGTTCTTATTGAATGACACGCTGACCGACTAGGGATTTGGAATTCTATGCAATGATTACTAATGATTTGAAGAGACCTGAAAAATGATGGCATTAGAAAGCTAAAAACATTCCAAAAAAAGAAGGCAAAATGAATCCTCTAATAAGAATATTTAGGAATTTGTCAAATGGAGGTATCCTTCTTGTAGTCTCTCTCATGAATGTTGCCTAATGCTATTATCAGGTGAGAATGATTTAGTTTTAATGGCCAGAATATATTCCTGGCCAGAATGCTTACCCTGTATTAGACAAAATGTGTGGCAGGGGTGGGCAGCAAGGAAGAATGGTGGCTATTCTCTGAAGATCATTCTTCACCATTTCTGTTTGTGAAATGGGTCTTTGGTCCTCTCTTTCCATGTCCTTTCAGACAGCCTGATGTGATTTCAGCTACCCTATGATCTCCAAGTACCATGGGAAACTGAGTCACTGTACAGATGAGGAATATCATAGAGATTTCCCAGGCCAGATGTCAAGAAAATGACCTGAAAACACGCAAGCGAAATCAAATGATACCTTGGGGACTGCTTGGGTTAATGAGATGACCAAGTAATGTACCATTGGCAAAGAGAATGGCACATCTGCAAAGTGGCAAGCAGTTTTCAAAGGTGAAGTGAAATGAAAGGCATTCCCTGTGAAACTCAAATTCAATCCTGACATCTCACAGTTGGAGGGCACTTTTACGGTCATTTAACCCAACCTACAAAAGACCACATTTCCCTTTCACTAGCATCTTTGACAGGAAGTAGTCCAGATGCTTCTTGCAGATGTGCAGCGCAAGGAGACAATTGTTTCCCAGGGCCACACACTTCTGATTGGGATGGATCTAAGTGGTAGGAAGGCTGTTCTGTCCTAAAGCCTCAGTCTGTCTCAGAAGCTTTATCCCATTTCTCTTAGTTTAACCTTAAGCCACTGATATATATGTGTGATGTGATATGATGTGATGTGATGTGATGTGTATGTGTGTGTGTGTGTGTGTGTGTTCAGTGGGGTGTCTTTAGACTGTCACACATTTGTGTAGGAAGCTTTGCACACTTGACTGGGAATTACCTAGAATCCCTGGCCCTAAGGAGTTACCTGGAAGCATACTAGCACATTGCATATGATTTCTGGAATCTTGAGTACAGAACAAAAGACTGGTACAAAAGCAAATGGCAAACTCAGATTCATGAGTTGGCAGTTTCATTGGAGCACACACAATGCCGGCACTGAGAGGCTCTGGAAAGGCCATCCAATGCCAATCTATCCTGCCCAAGAATCCCCACTCCACTCTCCCTGATAACAATGGGGATGATGCTGATACTGGTGCTGGTGCTGGTGGTGAAGTAAATGAAATCTGGACTGAGGCTTAGTCATGGGATGATGGGGCTCAGCAGCTCACCAAACAACCTCATGGGATGATGGGGCTCAGCAGCTCACCAAATGACCAGAAACTGAAACCAAAATGAACACGAAATACAACATGAAATACAGCCATTCTGCCTTCTTAGTGAAAAACCAGAATGAAAGATGGATTTCCTCTTTCACTTTGCTTTAATTACTGTCACTTGCTGCAAAGTCTTTTCACAACTGATAGGTGGGAAGATGCCCTAGTTGCTGCTAACCAGGTGTTACACATGCCTCTCTGCCCTCCCTAGACCAGCTGTGACACAGCCTTGAAGGAGGAGGCAGATATCCTTTTAAACTGATGCCAATAGGCTCTGTGATGCATCATCACTGGCCTGCTCTCACTTTCAAAGACTCCCTGCACAACTTGGCTCATAGTTAAACCAGAAATAGATAAACAACAAGTGGGGTTTAATGAAAATAAAATAAAATAACCCTATGCCTTCCTCAGAGCAAAAAAAACCCAAACCAGAAAACAACTGTGTTCATTCAGCATTCTGCATGGCCACATTTGAATTTTAATCACAAAAGAGTGGGTTCAAGGAAATTCAGGGTAGTTTGATCAAAGGGAGAAGTCTAAAAGCAGGGAAGAAAGGGCTCCTGGGAGCCATTCTTTCTTTTCTTCCTCTGTCCATTCCTTCCTTCCTTCCTTCCTTCCTTCCATTCCTTCCTTCCTTCCATTCCTTCCTTTCCTTCCTTCTTCCTTCCTTCCTTCCTTCCTTCCTTCCTTCCTTCCTTCCTTCCTTCCTTCCTTCCTTCTTTCTTTCTTCTGTTCCTAAATAAAAAAAAATCTTATGATGCATTTTTTGTTGAGGAATTAAAATATCACATTACTTTGAAAAGATATGCTTCCTGTAGACATTTTAGTACAAAAAAATTAAAGAATACCCAGAAAAATTTATACAAACTATTGCCAAAATGGCTACAAGTATAAAAAAGGGTACAAATTTTTAAGTTGTTTAAAAATGTTCGAACTGAGAACAGTAGATAAAAACCTAAAAAAAATATTCTCATGATAAGTGAAGTAGACCATTACAGAAAAGGCATGGGACCAAAGAGAAATAGGAATGAATAATAGCAAACATTCCAGGACATACTCCTTTAACTGTGCCCACTGATTTCAGCAAGTGAAGAAGGCTACTTCATAGTCCTCATGCTTTCCAAGGTGCTAATATGACTGATCCACAAACCAGAAAAAGTAAGTCAGAACGAGAAAACTATATATACTCTAATGCCATTAGTGCATATCACTGCCAGTGTATTAAACGTGCCTAATGAAAGACAGCAGTACATTAATAAAGTCATTCCTTAGGACCCTATAGAATTTATACTGGGAACATAAGAATGGCTTAATATTCAGTGAAAAAAACCCCAGCAAAATAAAATACATGTTAAAGAATGACACTTAAAAGAACATTAAGATTTGTCATTAAAGCGATTGAAATATGTTTGCTATATCTACAAGCAAATATACATAATAAAGAAACTTTAGAAGAAACTTTCCTACCCAGAAAAGACCAGGGGGTGGAGAAGCAGAGCTTGAACTATTGTGTAATGTAGTATTAAAGGACTGAATACCTTGGAACCCAAACTACTTCTACATTACCACTGAAAAGTGATCAAGTAAAAAGGGACTTCTAGTCTTTGCTCAAGACCTCTGGAAACTCATTGCTTCACAAGAGTTGTTATCAACTCTGATATCTCTTGATGCTAGGAAATGTTGCTTATATCAAGATTTAATTTCAAGAACAACTCAAATTTCAGACCCAATGGACCAGAGGTTCCATTGGTAGGCATTTACTCCAAGGAAGTAATTAGCAAAAAGCAAATCCCTATAAACAACAAAATATTCACAGTATCAGTTGTGTGTGTGTGTGTGTGTGTGTGTGTTAGAAAGAAATGAATTCTCATTAATTGAGGGATGGCTAAATAAATTGTGGTACATGAACATAATGGAATATGACTGTACTCTCAGAAAGACTAATAGGATGAATTTAGAAAAACATGAAAAGAATTTTAGTAACTGATAAGAAGTGAAACAAGCAGAGCCAGGAAAACAGCATAGAACACTACAACAATGGAAATGAAAAGAGCAGTCATCATAAAAAAATTTACTCTGAATGATTCAAAATTATAAAGACCATACTTTATCACTAGGAAATCTGATCTGCACTGTCAGATTTCTCATTAATAAAATGGTAATAAACAAAACTCTCTGAAACTACATAAATAATTAGAAAAATGCCAAGGTTCATAGTCGTGGAATATTGCATAGAATAGCAGTTTTCAATGGAATGACCAATTTTGTTGATTTTTAAAAAATATTTTCCCATTTATTCTTTATAAGGGACGGCTCTGAGATTCAAAGGAGGGGATCTTACAAAGCCTCCAGATGTCTTTTAGCCAAAATTCTGTCTTGGTATGACTGGTCAGTCTTATATTTATGATATTGACTTTGAGTGGCTTAGGATTGGGGACTTTGCATTTTTCGTGTTATGTTCTCTCTTCCTGTCACATGTCATTTGAATTCTGACTGACATCCAAGGTGTTAGCTATTCCTTCCAATTTTGTTGCATCTGAAATGTTTAGACCCCGATTACATCTGCATGGCAAATAACTTCCGAATTGTGTCAAGTAGTTTGTTTTGGAAATGATACCTAAAATAAATGCTTATAGATTTAGGGCAAGATAGAGTTTAAAAAATCTCCTTAAATGATCTTTTCACTTGGTAGACATGGAAACAGAGTTGTTACTTGCCTAAGGTCACATAATTTAGGCTAGACAAAAAAATTAATGCAATATACATTGTTAGATGATATAAAATATTTGTTTACAGGTATTCTTATTTTGAAAGTATTACATCATTTTGAATAATGTTTTTAAAGCACCAGTTTTTTAGATGGTACTCTCTAAAACAGGAGAAAAGACTGACAAAATATCCAAAATAATAAATTGCTTCATCACAGGTGGATGAGCAACCACAAGAAAGGGCTCAGCAAACCATTGTACCAGAGGTTCTAGACCTCAAAAACCCCATCTACATACAAGTACATGCACGGCTAAAGAAATGATCCCCAATCACAAGAACAGTGTATTTAAAAGAAGCAAAAAGTACATATGGAAATATTTACAGCATCAATATAAGGGGAAGAAAGACATTTATATCCAAAACAAAATGAAGGCTTATAATTGCCATAAATTCCTCTGCCAGAACTCTGGTATCCTAAAGCTATAAGGAATTGATTCAGTCTCTAAGAGCAAGGTCTGCTCCCAAATAGGTATATGGTCAAATTATAAAGTAAAGCTATAAACACAGCTTTCCAGAAAGAAACACAAATGGTCAATCTCTATCTGAAATGTTTACCTACTATCTCATAACCAGAAAACTACATGACTCAAATCCTCCATAATGTGACATCTCACACTCATTAAATTGGCAAAGATTTGTTGTTCCCACCTCTACATTTAAACAAAACAAAACATAGTCTGAATGACAGTGAAAATAAACTTAAAGACTTATCTTCATGCAGACCAGATAGAGCCACTAAAAATAGTGTCTGCCATTGGAATAGAGAAGAGTGCAGAGAATCCAAGTTCACCCAGAATTCTCTGTGAATGCTGAGGCTGTCCAGATGTTCCTGTTTATGGGTCACATGTTTCTGTTTCCATCAAAGCCCAGAGAAAGACAGAGATCTTGAAGAGATCTGTAACTGCTCCAAAGATTCTGGCAATGATGATCCAAAAAATCATTCAAATTGAAAAAAAAATCTTGACAGGGCTATGGAAAAACCCAGGTGCTTTATTATGCTGCTTACAGGGTTGTAAAGTGTTAATGCTTTTTTTGAATGCAGTTTGGTAATAAGAAATACGGGCTGCCAAGTGGCTAGTGTCAGATCTCCGGTGAGGGGCACTTACCATATTGACTTCAAATCTGACCTCAAACACTTACTAGCTGTGTGACCCTGGGTAAGTCATTTAACCTTTTCCTGCCTCAGTTCTTTATCTATAAAATGAGCTGGAAAAGGAAATGACCAATCACTCTAATATCTTTTCCAAAAATACTTCAAATGGGGCTCCAAAGTCAGACACAGACTGAACAACAGAATATGAAATAAGGGATTTCAAAACTAGTGGTTCCTAAAAAAACAAAACAGAGCAGTTTGTATGCCTTTGTATCCTGAGTCTGACTGCTTGCACATCGCTGTAGGGATGCTTTTCAAACAGAAAGACAATCCTGAGCTATCATTGTTTTGATGTTGTTTTATTCATAATAAACTGACACAATGGGGTAGACCCATAGGTTCAATAATAAATGGGGGCCTAAGGATGTACTGAAATATCCTTGTGCCTTAATAAACAACCTGTGCAAAGACTGCAAAGAAAGCCGTGAAGCCAAAGCATGTGATGGGAGCCAAGCAGAGAAGGCAGAATCAGAGACGAGAGTTAGTGGGGATGATAATGGCCCAACAGCTTGTACTACTTCAGAGGGTAACAATGACGGAGACCAAATATAAAAATACAAAGAAATAAAGCCCAGAAAGGGCCACAGATACTGCCAATGGGAGGTTCTGTTCTCATTTTCTCCAAACTGGGATGAGTGGAGTTTTCCATTTCTTGCCTGATTTTGGTAGAATACACATGGGTTGTGGTGGTGGTTACTAAATTTAGAATCAATGAAAGAAGGAAAAAAGGAAAAAAATGTTATTCAGGGCTCTGTCACTTTCTTTATTCATGAAGTGGAAAATATTTCTAGAAGGTGATTGGGAATAGCTAAGAAAAATGCTACATCCAATATTAAGAATCAGAGGGAATGTGAGCTTCATTCTTGAGAAACGTAAGCTGCAAACTTTCTGCCTTTACAGAGAGGCCCTTCCCTGTCTCATTTCCAGAGTCTCAGCTCATTTACATTCTTGACCTCACTTAGGTAAGTTCAGTGGTGGCCTTCTTGTTGGCCCTCTGTTCCCAAATCTGGGGCTTCAGCTTGGCTGGGCCTCACTCCTGGAATTGTCTCCTGCACTTTACCTCTCTTTCTTTGTGGCACAGCTCCACTCATCCTCTCCAAGAACTGTGCCACTTGCCCTTTCAAAGCACTTCCATTCTGAGGTCATCCTCTCTCTCTCTCTCTCTCTCTCTCTCTCTCTCTCTCTCTCTCTCACTGTATACATATATACATATACACACATATACATATGTGTGCATGTGTGTATATACACCTATGTAATATATGTGTGTGTGTATTTGGGTGTCTTGTCTATAAAATGTCTTGTATTCATGCACTCATTTGCATGCTGTCTCCCTCATTAGAAGGTGAACTCCTTGAGGGCAGGTATTGGTATTTGATACTGTTTTATATCCTTAACACTTAGTCCAATGCCTGTCATATAGGAAGATCTTAATAAATGCTTATTAACTCATAGACTGACAGTGACTGAGTCAGGAATTAGGTTTCAACAGCTGCCTTTCCTGAATCAAATAATTTTGTGGGTGAATATATAGGTGTGGTGTGGTGTGTATTTATGTCTTGGTGTGTGCACACACATGCATGTGTCTGTGTGTGCATGTGCATGTACAGACACATACATGTGTGTGCATGTGCGTGTGTGGTGTGTCTGTGTGTGGTGTGATGTTATGTCTGTGTGAGTGTATGGGTGTGCGTATGTATGCATGTGTCTGTGTGGGCATGTATGTGCATGTGTGTGGTGTGTGTCTCTCTGTGTGTGTCTCTGTGTGGTGTGATGTGTCTGTGTGGGTACATGTGTGTGTGCACTTGTGCATGTATGTGTCTCTGTACATATGCGCATCTCTTTGTGTGCATGTGTGTATGTGTGTGGTATGTGTGTGTGTGTGGTGTGGGATGTGTGTGTGTGTGTGTGTGTGTGTGCATTGAAAGGTGGTAGATTCATTTCTCCCTCAAAAAGAGCCATCATTCCTCCACAGCACACTGATTCAGTGCCCTTGGTTGAGCACTGGGCAAGAAGGAGATGCCCGAGTAGCAACATGATGCTTATGATTTCATTGGTAGAGCAGCAATGCCACTCTCCAGCTTAGCTTTAGCTTCCCACCCTAAGTGGCTGACTATCTGGAGCATGGAATACTAAGCTCTCTTTCCAAGGGTCACTCTCAGGATAAAATGAGATGCCATTTGTAAAGCCCACTGCACTTAAAGCTCTCTACAAACGCCATTACTATGACATGATTTTGTACAGGGTTCTAGAGCTCCCTAGTGTCAAGGAGAGGAGTTGAACTTTGCTCTTTTTTCTGACTTTGAGATTGACTTTCTCTTTGCTCTGTTACCTTGCTTAACAGGAGACAAAATCAATTTAGCCCAGGCTGACTCTGCTTTCCTAAATGAGCCCAGACCCTCTCAGTGGGTGCCCACGTGGTTGTTTGGCAAAAATAAGCCCTGAACATAATAGAGTTCTTAAAGTTTTGAACATCACAAGTAGGAGACATTTCTCTGAACCAGCTTTTTAATTTTTTTTATATTTTTTTAGAAGAAGAATCCCCTCATTTGGGCATAATTGGCTTCCACAAAGGCTCTGCACGTGTTCTGAAACCCAACAATTTCCTATTTCTAATGAGTTGCCTTAACAAGATTACCCAACACAGAAAAGGAACTAATTAGGAGGCATTGAATTCCAAAATCACAAGGAGATTCAAAGGGGGTTTTTGCAGCTGCCATTTTGCTGGCATTGCAGGAGAAAAATGAGCAGGTGGCTGAGGAGCAAGGAGCCATCATCTTCACTGTGCAAGAAGAATCACTCTTTACTTTCTTTGGGATAGACAAACCAATTAGCCAATACTGTGTGCATGAAGAAGCAGCTTAATATTCTGTGATACAGGAGGAAACTCCCCGTTGTCCATTGGCCAGGATGCATCTTTTTTGGGAAAGATACTTGTAAAGCCACCGCAGCCTGTGTGTGTATATATATATATATATCCAGAGCCTGGCCAGGCTGCTCACATAGGCCATCACATGAATGAAAGGGAAAGAAAATCCCAGTATCCTTGTGGAAGATATAGTCAGGATCCTTGTGCTCTGAAAAGCTTGAGGTGTGAGGAGCACAGAGAGGCTGGGGATACTCTGCTGCATATTGTCTCAATTTATAGGAGCACGCATTTATCTGGGTCCTGGAAATGAAAGGCTTCTGCTTTGCTAGGATCCTTAGGATGGTCCCTCATTTCTTTTTTTTAATTTAAATTTGTTTACTTTTAATTTACAAGATTCAGTTCCACAATCCTTTGAGTTTCAAGTTTTTCCCCTTCTCACCCCCACCATGGTGGCTTGCAATCAAATATAGGTTCTACAGATGCCTTCACACTGAACCTGAGTCAGGTTGTAAAGAAGGATTATAACCAATGGAGTGAACAATGAGAAAGAAGAGATGAAACAAAACAAAACACAAACAAGAGACAGCAAATAGTTTGCTTCAACCTGTAGACTCTGTAGTTTTTTCTCTGGCTGTGGAGAGCTTTTTCCATCATGAGTGTTTAGGAGTTGTCTTCTAACCTTGTGTTGCTGAGAGGAGCACAGTCTATCAATGTTAGTCATCACACATACAATGCATCTGTAGTTGTGTACAAAGCTCTCCTGGTTCTTCTCTCTTCACTCAGCATCAACTTATATAAGTCTCTCCAGGATATTATGAAGTCTGTCTGCTCCTCATTTCTTATAGCACAATAGTATTCCATTACACTCATATACCACAGCTTGTTTCATCATTCCCCAGTTGATGGACGTCCCCTTGATTTCCAATTCTTTGACAGCACAAATAGAGCTGCTATAAATATTTTTGTACCCACAGGTCCTTTTCCCACTTCTATGACTTCTTTGGGATACAGTCCTAGAAATGGTATTGCTGGGTCAAAGGATATGCATTTTCTTATAGCCATTTGGGCATAGTTTCAGATTGCTCTCCAGAATGGTTGGATCAGTTCACAACTCCACAAACAATGCATTAGGGTTCCAATTTTTCCATGTCCTCTCCAAAATTTATCATTTTCTTGTTTTGTAATCTTAACCAATCTGGCCAGTGAGTTATGGTACCTTAGAGTTATTTTGACTTGTACTTGGACCCTCGTTTCTTAAGAACAATTATCTATCATTGGGTAGGAGGAACTGGAAGGTATGAGATGGAACTACTCTAAATCTCTCCCGAGGCATAGCTGCTTCCTGGCTGCCTACAAACCACCTGTGCCTCTCTCATGAAACAAAATTTAAAAAGTGAAACTGCTGCCTTGCTCTGTCCATCACTGTTAGCTTTCCTTCTCTATCTTTTCTCCCCTCCATAACTAATCTCCTTGACAATACTCTCTATAATAAGCCTCTTGCTTGATTCTAAATCCTAAGAAATCTGGTTTCTGTCTTCATTCTTCAACTGAAGCTGCTCTTCCTAGAGTTACAAATTATTTCTTTACCAAAGCGGTATTTCCTAATTGTCAAATCCAGGGCCTTTTCCTCATTCCTCCTGCAGCCTTGAACACTGTAAATTACCATCTCTTTCTGCACTCTTTCTTTAGAAAATCCCTGTCCTCTCTTTCTTATTTTGTTACTGACCCAACAAGGCCATGAAGTCTCTGTGCTGTCTCCTCAGTGGAAGACCACTGTAGAAAGAAACACAACCCTTAATGACCTCATAGTGGGCTGAAACTCCATTGACCCTCTCTTAATAATGACTCTGCTTGGGCTTGAACATCGGGTCTGATATTTATAACCCAGGTGACCTTGGACTAATTACTGAATCTCTCTGGGTTTCCTCAAGTCTTAAATGTGGGGGCTGATTAGTTTGCCTCTGAATCCCAAATTTATTACCTTGGATTCATGAACAAAACAACTGCCATAGCTGTCCTATTAAACAACCCTTAATTTGTGTTGCCTAGAATTGCCTGGTGAGTTTCAGGCTGAACTTTTGCTAATTTTTCCCTGAATACACTCATGGCTGTTTTATCAACTGCTCATAAAGTGCTTCACATGAACTTCCCTGGTTCCAAGTGTCTGTTCCCAAGTCAATGAATGTCAGAGGTGGGGCTTCCTCTAATGGTGATAACAACAAAGATGAGACCAGTGAGTTTGTCCTGAGGTACACAGAGCAGAGCTGTGGGGCTTAGTTAATAACACATCTAAGAAACAATAAAGGACCTTCACCTGCCACTTGACTTTTTTCCCTCTTGTTCCTGTGTTTCAGTAAATGTGAATTAAGTGTCTCTATAGTGTCAGAATGAAAGATTTTTCCATTCCTTTCTTTCCTCTCGGTTATCTCAGCCTCAGTCTAAGCAGTTTCAATGTTCTGCTTGTCCATCCTGTTCTGCTTTCTCCTGCAATAGACTGGGTCCTACTGCATTTGCGAAGTCAGAGATCCCTAAATCAACAGTTCTCAACCTGTAGGTCATGACCCCTTTGGGGGTCAAGTGACCCTTTCACAGGGATCACAGGGGCTGCCTAAGATCACTGGAAAACACATATTTCTGATGGTCTTAGGAACTGAGTCACGGCTCCTCTATCTGTCTCCAGGCGAGTCTGCCCACATGCAGATACACCCACATATGTGTATTAAAGGGTCTTGGCATTAGGAAGGTTGAGAAACACTGCCCTAAATGGTAGAAGAAGACAGAGCTGAAAAAGTTGGGAAAAGGAGAGCTGCTCTCTGAAGAGATTATCTGTTTCTGGTTTTAACACCACTATGGCTTCTACCCCTACCATGACTTCTATTACCACATGTACTCAATGCATTGCTTTAAGCAGGTTACTGGAATTCCACCATGTTCATTAGAAGGACAGCCACAACAAAATGACTTACCAGCATGGAATCCATACTAGTTTTCTGCTGCATTCTCATACTTATCTAACAACTTTACATTCCATTGACTAGGATTCATATGCTTCTTCTGTACTCTGCCAAGGCATTACATGGTACATACTTATCAATGATGGGGGAGGGGTGGACACAAACACATTTCTCAGACATTTACTTCATGCCAAAAACTGGAATAAGTTTAGGTGATAATATATGAGTGAAAGCCTCTGTCCTCAAGGACCTTGCTTTTAATTAGGAAGCCAACATTCAAAGAGCAAACATGACCAAGAAGTTGTTTTTCAGATCTAAAAGCCAGAGAAATTGATTAGGAGGTCCTCTCCAGGAAGAGTGATTTGGTTTTGTTTAGTATTCTCAGGATTAGTCAGAGTTGTAAAGGGAAAGGAGGTTCACAATGTCATGGCCTGGACTTGTCTGGGCATTGGTAAGGTGGCCTGGGCAAAGGGTAAAGCATGACCATGGGATACAGGGTGGGGGCCTGTGCTTATGGAAGTACAGCTTAGACAGCAGGTAACTTGGCATGGGAATGACCAAGGATGGCATGGCGGCATACACCATAGGATAAAGGGTATAGGGCTGCAAGCGACAATAGAAATCAAAAGAATCTGTGACTGCCTTAATTTGGAAGTTCCTTACAATGCCGACCATCTGTCACAACCCATCTACGCCCACTCCCTTGTGTGTGTGCCGTGCCTCTTTTGGCTGGGCCCTTCTAGAAATTTGCTAGAGGGAGAACACTAACTGCTTCCAGAGAGTGCCAGTCACATGTACAATTCATGTACAACGTAGTATCCACTGTGTGAACCCCCAGATAATGATGTATTCCTCTGTAAAGGTTGGAAGCCCCAGTGAAAACTTTGTTTTCATTTAGTTACAGTCAAACCTTCCTGTATCCTTTGAATTTCATGTTCCATCTCTTTGTCTCTCTGTTTTTCTTTACTATTTGGAGTGAAATCAGAAGAATGGGATTTTAGGCAGGAGATACACATCAGAGCTTCCCCAAGAAGTCATTCGCAAGACTGGCAGACAGAGCCTCCATTCTGTCAAATAAGGTTATCTTCTTCCTCCATGATAGGGGGCACCTCTTCCATTAACCTCACCAGCTGGCCAGCCCCAAGGGTCTATACATTTCTCCTCTCCTACCTGTAAGTTGCATGATTAGACTAAGTGTGAGGACTAGGTGATGTTTGCATCAGATGAGGTAAACTTAGGCAAGCAAAATATTTAGGGAACATATAAGCAGTATGAGAAATAAAAAGTAACACTGTCCCAGGAAACAATCACAGTGTGTTTGGAAGATTTACCCCTGAGGGCAGAAGGCTAACACTGAGCACTTGGCACAAGACAAAGGAAGATAGTTTCATATACCATCGAATAGAGAGGAAAGAGAGAGAAATATGATTTCCAATAGCATGTCTTCCTCTGGCCTATTTGATACTAAAGAATGGTATTATCTATTACAATACTGTCCCATTTGACTCTGATGACAACTCTGAAAGGTAGTCACTATTCTTGTACCCAATTTGCAGTGGAGGAAACTGAGGCAGAAAGTTAAGTAACTTTCTCAGTGTCACACATTTAGTAAGTTTCTGAGGTTGAATTAGAACTCAGATCATCCTGAACCTAGGGCGAGCACTACATCCACTAAGCCACCTAGCTAACAAACTAATGTGGTCAAACCCAAGAGATCTGATCCAGGCAATAATAGTTATTTGGAATTCAAGCACATTTAGATGAGCAGAAATAGAGCTGAGCAGTTGACATCAGAACACAGTCAAACAGGTGGGCATGTCCTGGAGCTACAGTGAATGATAATCAAGACCTGAAGCCTGGACCAAAGAAAGTGTGATGGTTACTCATAGCTCAGCTCTGTCCCTGGCAGACCCCAACTGGATTAACTGCCAAATTAGAACTATAATTAGAACTAGAACTAGAAAGGGGGAAGAACATTAGAAGGAATATTGCTCAACTCACTCATTTTGCAGAGGAAGGGACTCATATTCTGAAAGTTTTTTTTTCCCTGAAGCAAAATAATTATGCAATGTATCATAGAACCTATAATATATAATAGGATCTAGCTAGAGCAAGAGAAAACATTGGAGAGATTATATGTTCTTTGGTGGACAGAATAGGAAATTGAGTCATGGAGAAGTGAGTTCCCAGAAATGTAGAATATAAGAGATCAATAGAATCCTAAAAGCTCCTTCCAGTTTTAAGCCCACCTTATTAATGGAATTACTTTTTTTGTCTTAAATTCATTGCATCATCAATTTGGAAATGGAACAACAGGATATATGTCATGACACCCCTTTACCTCCTTACCCCCTATCCCCTACCAAACATACCTGAGATTATTTTTTCCTTGTAGAACTAGAGCTACTTTGTTATAAATGTGGCTGAACCTAGTCTTAGAGCCTGTCCCTGCCCCCATGTGTTTTGGAGCCCTCCTCTGATGACTCCACAGCCAGGGTGGGGGATGAATCTGCACATGAGACCATCTGCATTGATAAAACTGATCTCTTTCTACCAGCAATAGGAATCTCCAATATGTGTGTTTTCTGTCACTGGTCATACTTCATAGTTTGCCTCAATGTGGGGATCATAGTACTAGACTAATCAATATAAGGACTTTATGGCCATTGAAATATCAAGTTTTAACAAAGTGACCACAGAGTGCAATTAAAAGTTTTAAGGAGCTTTAATTTAGCTAGCTGGTGACTGTCCCATATGCCAATTAAAGGAGCAGCCCCATAACACAGAAGTTCATGGTGTTTTATACCATTTTGGGTTTCTAACAATATAATCAGCAACTAAGTTAGTATCCAAGTATAATCTGTAACTACAACTAATTTGGTACCCAGATACAATCTGTAACCAAAACTAATTGGTATCCAGGTATAATCAATTATTTTTCTATAATTAATTGATTATTATAACTAGTTGACATCCAGGTATGGGGATCTAATCTTTATCTTCAGGGAACTGTGAAGTAGGACCAGGAGAATGTAATGACCTCAGTATTGATTAATGAAGAGTTAGGTACAGAAGCCAGGAGAGCGAATATGGGGTTGGGCATGAGGGTGCAACCTTAGTCACATAGCTGCTTCTAGTGATTGATTTGGCCCTGAGTTTACTGAGTTCTGCTTTGGATATGGTTTCAGTTTGGGTACGCTGAACTCACTGATTTCTTATTTCACACAGTATTACTTAACTGTTTCCTGGCTAATCTCTTGAGTCCATAGCTTAACTAGTTCCTGACTACTTCACCATCACTACAACATGTTTGAAGGACCCCCTCTGCTCACAAATATCTCCTCCATCCACTTCTCACATTGCTGGAATCTTTCACCATTACAATCTTAAGATCTTTGATTTCAAGTCATGAGTAGTTTAGAATATTTGAACATTTCCTAATCTAGGTTTGAGGAGTGGGTCACAGAACTGTAAGCTTTAATGAGAGAGAAAGAATGGTCCAATTTCAAAGTTATACCCAGTCATCATCAGATGAAGTGGGGTCCTCTGCCGTGGGTCACTAGACTACCAGGGACACAGAATATGTCAGAGGATGCCAAGATAATGTGCACAGGGGCACAGAAACCAAACTATATTTTTACTGAATTTTCTTTTAACCATCGCTGCCTGTTAAGTTCAGTCTCAAGGTTTTCCATGATAGGCCAAAGATCCAATACATGGAGGAACCATATTTGGTTTGGTCACTTCATTGGAGCAGCAGGTGTCTTGTTGAACTCTTGTTGACTGGGTGGCCATCACTCTATTCCCTATCATTGATGCTTCCCTATCACTAATAGAATTGAGGCATTTGATCAAGACAGAGATGAGAATTCCTCCTGCTTTTTGGGCCTGGGAAGGAGTATAGAGGCCCTCTGTTGTGAAGCTCAATGTGTCCACTGATCAATGCCTCATATTTCTAATGGGTTCTCCAAGTAGTCAAGGGATAAAAATTTAACCAAGAGCTTTGAAAAAAAAGCCATGCCCCATCTGCCCGTCCTGGTACCAGTGATGAACACGCAGGCAGTCACACTGAATCAGATCAAAGATAGTGACAGAGGTTTTGAGTGGTTGATACAATTACAAATGGCAATTAGTAATACAATCTCTGTCTATTTTCTGACACAACATCTGGCTGAACATCCATTATGTCATGTAATATGAATTAGATTTAAATTCATGAGGCTTATATGGACAAGTATAGATTTTTAAGAATCTCTGTCTGGATTTTATTCTCCCTATCCATTTTCTGCTATGTGATTGTAACCAAGCGGCTTACAGCCTCTGATACTAATCTTTGATATGAGCTTATAACGATAACAACAACAATGGTAGTAATAGCTAGGAGTTTTATAATACTTTGTTTTGCAAAACGTGATTTCTTTTGATCCCTAGAACCACTTTGAAAGAGCCATGTATTATTATGCCCATTTTGTAAGTGAGAGGAGTGAGGCAGTCCAAGGCTAGTTGAATTACTTCTGTTCCCACAGCTGGGAAGTGTCTAAATGCAGATTTGAACTCACGTCTTCCTGACTTGCCCTCTAGGACTCTTTCCACTCTGTCACCTGATTGCCTTTAATATAAGAAATCTTAATGCAAGGATCCACGAATTTGGACTTTTTAAAATACATATTTTGAAAACTATTTCTGTATGGCTGTTTTCCTTTGTAATCTCACATATTTTACTCTATGCATTTAAAGCAGTATTCTGAAAAGGAGTTCTGGGTTCTTCAGGCTTACAAAAATACAGAAAAATGGTCAAAAGATAATGTTTTAAAGGGAGGTTTTCAACACCTAAGCAAATCCAGTTCTTTTCAGTGAGAGCCTGTTCGGCGCAAACCATTGTCCACGTGCAGAGAATAAAAAGGCAAAAGAGAAACAGTTTAGTAGCACAAAAGTAGTAATAGTGCTAGCAGCAGCAGCAGCAGCAAAAAGAGCTTCTATTTATTTCCTTTATTTCACTTATTGAACGCAAGACTGTTTTCTGGCTAGTTTCTGGGTTATTCAAGGTTGACCCTCTATATTACGTCAAAGAAGCTGAAACAGTTTTCACATTAAAATGGAGTAAAGAATAAATGATTTGTGAATAAAAGATATGAACCAATATCTACAGGAAACAGAAGAATAGGATGCTTCCAACCACTGCTCTTTGATAGATATCATCCACTTAGAATTGACCGTTGTCATTAAGGTCAGAGAGTGAGGCTTTGGAAGTTGTCCAATTTAAGGGATTATAGAGAAAGCAGTTGGCTTCTGTTCATTCATTGGTATTTGTCTATTTTACATTTCAGTCAAATAAGAGGCAGTTTTGTTTTTTATTTAAATAAAACAATGCTGACTTTGCATTGCATAGCTTACTTTCCAAAACAATTCCCTGTCTATCCTTTCTTCTGAATGTCTTGTTATACCTGGGAGACAGGTGTGACAGGTGAGATAACTAATATAGGGAACAAGCTTGTGTAACAGATGTATATTCCTTGAAGGCACAATGCCACTCTTGGAGAAAGATCTGAACAAGCTTTTGAAATTAGAAAAAGTAGATCAAAATATCAACATCTACAAACTCTGTAGGTTGAAAATTTCCATAAAGGGGCAGAAATGAGAAGCACTGAAATGACAAGAAAGGCAGGAAAATCAAGGAGTCCTTGTCTAATCCCTTTCTGAACCACGAGGTCCTGAACAACATCCATGACAAGGATTCAGTCTGCTCCTCAAAGGTCTTCAGTGTCTTGGTGTAATTCTTTCTACTCTAAGGCAGTCTGTTCTACTTGGGCCTAAAATAATTATATGGATGGCTGTTATGTCACTGAGGTAAAACCTATCTTCCTGTAATTTCTATTTATCAGTCCTAATTCTAGTCTCTGTAACCAAGCAGAGTAATTCTCTTCATACATGTAAATATAACTTCCCTTTGAGATACTTGCCTCTAATGTATTCTTCCCTTTGCACCCCAGAAAACAACTGCTACTTTGGGCTCAAGGGGTACCTGGTGGGTGCGCACACCTATGAGTATGGCTTATGAGTTACGACCAACCCATGTTCTTAATACTAAAAGGCAGTGAATAGAAAGAATTAGATCTTAGCAAAGGCATTTACTGCTAAGGAGAGCAAAGTAACAACAGTAGCTACAAAACTCCTACCAACAAACCAACAGTACTGTAGCCACTAATAAATGCACATGTGGAAAGAGTGGGCTCATACTCAGAAAGTTCTGATTGTAAGGCATGCATTTAAAGAATGCTTGTGGCTAAAGGTTCATTTACTCCCCTGTGAAGTGCTACCAAAGCTCCCTTTGGGCACAGTGACTCTGCAGAATGAGTTACTCAACAGGACTTCCAGGGACTCCTGATAGGATACAATAGCTCTTTGGAGGTCATAGCTGACTCTTTTCTCTGCTGCCAGAGTCTCTGCTCCTCAGGTCTGCTTGGAGCATTAGGGGACTGCCTCTCCACATCTGTGTCAGTGGGGCATGCATGTATCTCTTTCCTCATCTGTTCCTCAAATTTTATCATACTGACACATTCTTGAACTGCTGATACAGGTGTCTTTTGTAAGGTTCTTTATTCCTAGATGCCATGATTTATGTGTGCATGGAACAGTGGACAAAAGAATAGCCTTTCTTCTACCCATCTCTCCCCAGGAGGTGAAGGTCTAGATACTTCCCTGATTACTGGCTCTCTCTTCAACTTTTGAATTGCCTACTATGCTACAGTCTCCTGGACCTAGCTATTTAAAACTCTACAAGAGCGTGGCCAATTTTTGTTCATCCAAAGAACTCAATTCGATTTCCCTTTTGACTCAATCACAGAAGCAAATCCCCACCCTCAATACATATCTAATGATTCTTAGATTCTTAGTTAAAATGAGAAAATAATAAAGGATAACTTGGTAGTCCTTACTCTCTAACAAAAAGGTTAATTAAGTGGCAATAATACAATTTTTGAATAGCTAGTCGACTAAGCATTAACACCACATTAGAGAGGTAGTCACAAAACTTGCAGGCTTGAAAGTTAATTGAGAAGTACACCCCCCCTTACAAACTGTCTGTGACTCTCCCACTTCTCTAAAAAGTGGTCATCTGCTTTGGGATGCAAGAACTTGTGCCCAAGCTTTGTGAAGGATTGGAAGTTTTCTTTTGGATCTCAGAGGACTGTGTCCAGGGGAATGAATGTGAATTGCAGAGAATGGATTTGGGTTATACAAAAGAAGTGGGGATGGAGACAACCTTCCCAACCATTAGAGCTATCATTTCTTTGAGAAATGCTGCTTTCTTCCTCACTGGAGGTCTTTCACCAAAGGTGGCATATCCTGCCTCTTGTCAGGAATTGGTATGGATTGAACTAGTTGAGTCTATGTCTGTTTAAACTCAGAGTCTATAATCCTGACTTCAATGGTCTCTTTTTTTCTTTTTTTTTGGGGGGGGGGAGGAGGGCAATTGGGGTTAAGTGACTTGCCCAAGGTCACACGGCTAGTTTTTGTGTTAAATGCCTGAGGCTGGATTTGAACTTAGGTTCTTCTGACTCCAGGGCTGGTGCTCTATTCACTGTGCCACCTAGCTGCCCCTACTATGATCTGTTTTTACAACTTAGCTTACCTGCCTACCTAAAGTCATCTTCCTCTTCTGGAGGATCAATTGAATTAAAGAAAACTTTCAAGGGATACATGAAAAAATATACACATTCAAGTACACATATGCATGTATATACAAACATATGCATAGACATAGACACACAGATGAAGCAAGTGGAAAAGATAAAACTTGACCCTTGGAAGGAACTTGCAGAATGAATGAGTATAACCTAGAAGAAGAAGGGAAGGAAAAGGACTTCAGAATTCTTGGAGCCATAAAATTGTGCGTATGCATACATCTGCATCCACACATTTATGCATATATTTACATATGCATATATATGTATATATGGTATTTGAAATTATCATACACTATTGTTACTATATACAATGTTACTCTGTTTCTGCTCATTTCACTTGCATCAGTCCATGTCTTTCCAGGTTTTTCTGAAAGCATCTTGCATATTATTTCTTAAAGTATAATAGTATTTAAACACTATTATATACAACTCATTTAACCATTTCCAAAATGATGGATATTTCCCCAATTTTCAATTTTTTTGCCACAACTAAAAGAACTGCGATGAATATTTCTGTACATATATATCCTTTTCTTTAAAAAATCTCTTTGAGGTAGCGATCTAGTAATGGTATTACTTGTTCTGAGGGTATACATGGTTTTATAGTCCTTTAGGCACAATGCCAAATTACTCTCCAGAATGGCTGGATCAGTATACAACTCAAGAGCAGTAAATACATTAGTGTATTAATTTTCCAAAGTTTTCTCCAATATTTGTAATTTTCCTTTTCTGTCATAATAGCCAATCTTACAGGTGCGGGGTGGTAGAGCTATTTTAATGTCCATTTCTCTAGTCAATAGAACAATTTTCATGTACCTATAGATAGCTTTGATTACTAGATTTGAAAACTGCTTAATATCCTTTGACCTTTTGTCAACTGATGAATGGCTCTTATTTCTGTACATTTGACTCAGTTGTCTAAATATTTGAGAAATGAGCTCTTTTTTAGGGAAACGTGGAACCTTTTTTTTCTCTCACAATAATGATTATTAATTATGTATTCCCCTCCACACTTTTTTCTTCCTGTTTATCCTGCTCTCTCTCTTTCCTTTTACTCTATCCATTCTCAAAAGTGTTTTCTTTCTGACTTTTACCTCTCCCAATCCTGCCTCCCATCTATCAGCCCCCTATTCCATTCTCTTATGCCCTTCTCTTCCTTCTTTCCTGTAGGGTAAGAGAGATTTCTACACCCAACTGATTGTATATGTTATTCCCTCTTTGAGTCAACTTTAATGAGATTAAAATTAAAGTACTCTGCTGCCCCACTTCCTCCGTTCTACCTCTCCCTTTCTCCTAATGCAGTATTCTTTCTTACCTCTTAGTTTTTATTTAGTTTTTAGAAAAAAATCCCATCATATTCAACTCATACTCATGCCTTCTGCCTACTCCTATTAGCTGCTCTAATAATGAGAAAGATTTTAGGAGTTATAAGCATCATTTCTGATGTAGGAGTACAAAGTGTTTAACCTTATTGAATCACGATTTTTCTTTCCCATTTATCTTTTTATGCTTCTGTAAAGCCAAGAATGAGCAGCTTTTCAGAAGAATGCTGCTGTGAACAGCTTTTAAGGTTCTGATTACACAGTATAGTGAACTTTGTATTTATCCCATAACAAATCAAAGCAAAACTTTCACAGTAAATCAAAGTACAACATTCACAATGTTACAATTTATCAGAGGAAATCAAAATATAGCATTCACAACAACTTATCACAGAAAATAGCCACATAATTTTCACCACAGTGGTAACAAAGTTTTGAACAAAGAACAATCATTTAGTAACTCGATCATTCAATCATCCTTAAAGAGGTTTGCCTGCTCAAGGAACACAAAGTTCTCCAATCATGGGGCACACTAAGTTAGCTCAATCAGTCACTTATTCAGTCATCAGTTTCTAAGTACAATCATTCAGTCAATCAGTCATTCAATCAACTCCATCATTCAATCATCCTTCACCTTTCACTATTCAATCATGAGAAAATACACAGATCCTCCACCCCTAGGTTCCTAGTAAATTATAATTTCTCAGTCAGTACTCAGTATCCAAGTATAGTCTTCTTTCAGCTTGACTCAGGGTGGTTTCTCAGATTCGCAGGTATAATGGCAAGCACAGAAGTAGTTCACATCTTGTTTTAGCTATTGAATTAACACCTTCTTTTAGTTCAAGTTTTTTCAGCCTTGTATCAAGTCTGTTAAGAAACAGAATATGTTGACTAAGGGTCTATCAATGTTATTGTTTTTTTCATAAAACCAAGTGTTAGTTTTATTCATAAGTTCAATAGTTTTCTTACTTTCAATTTTATTAATCTCTCCTTTGGTTTTCATTATTTCTAATTTAGTATTTAATTGGGGATTTTTAATTTGTTCTTTTTCTAGCTTTTTCAATTGCATGTCCAATTCATTGACCTCCATTTTCTCTATTTTTTTTT
>CM053597.1:2750517-2766487 GCA_028646575.1 Pseudocheirus occidentalis
GAGGTAAAATTTTTCATTTGGAAACTTTCAACAAAATTTATTTAAAAACATAAATGTATGTAATATCTCTTCTACAGAGGGGAAGAATGGTTGTATCCACACAAACTTCTGGGATGTGGAATGTTTTTCTTCATCTCCTAAGTCAAGGGAATATTAAATGAGGCAAAGAGGTTCAGTGACTTCACTATATCCTTCTGATTCATTATAGATCTTAGAGTTGATTTGGTGTTTCCAGATAAGCCTAAGAAGTACCTATTTTTACTACACTCTGAAACTCTCCAGTCCAAAACTGTCAAGGAATTGTGTATCTGTCCATTGGGCATTGCCTAGCTAAATTTCAAGAGTGCTACCTCCAGGTTTGCTTCAAAATAAACAGTTCTTTTGTCTCAATGACTCTGAAAGGACTTTGAATAACTAGTGTCTTCATTGTTGGAGGGAGAGGTCATTATAATCTAATCACAAGTCTTGAAAATATTGAACCATCAAAAGACATCAGATTCTCCAGTCCCTTCCCCCCCCTGCTTTGTTTATCTTTTTGCTTGTTAATTTGCTAACCTTACACAAATGTTGAACATACTACTCAAGTTCCTTGAACCCATGATTTAAATGAGATATTTTAAAGAAAAGCAATAGATCCATGGAGAAATGCGGTAGTTATGACTTTTATCCCAGAGTAATTGTCTTAAAAACTAGAAGCATTTTCAATTTCAATTTTACAATTTCAACAGGGCCAGGGAATGGTAGAGGCAAAATTGTGCCTCTTAGCAAATGGGCAGGCCAGTAATAACAACTAGCAAACTCAATGTAATGTGTGGGATATCTTGTTTCCTTCTCTCCTTATTATTCTGCTTTCCATACTTACCATCTGAGGATAAATATATTCTCTGAAAGTAAGCTGAGGCATCAAACGACTACATATGTCTGCATCTAGCTGGACACACTATGCTCAGTTCAAGATTAGGCTGTGATCATTCATTTTCTACCAGAGATTCTGCCAACGAGATGTGAGAGTGAAGATTATTCTTATTCATTCTCATCTAGGAAACAACTTCAGGGCAGTAATAAAATGATAGAACACATTGACATCATATTCTCTCTTCTCTCTGGTCATACTTGTGGACAGCAGATGATAAAAAAGAAAACTGGATTACTTACCCAATTCATTAAGCATGAGACATAGTGGGTCAGCCTTATAACAAGGAAAAAACTTATTTCAAGTTCCCTTTCCCAGATACAATGTCTGTGAGTTGCCAGTTTGTATCACTGGAGGTAATTTCCACATTGGGGCTTCTGTAGAAAAAGTAAACCAGAGGATTGAACATCACGCCCCTCAAAAAATAAAGCTTACTGAAAAAAAGAACCATTGGACAGGAAAGTTGGAAAAAAATGGGTAAGTTGGACTGCTTGACTTTAATTTAATTCTGCTCAATGGCTTTCAACTCAGCAGCATCATGTGGCCAAAGCAAAGCAATAGAGGCTCATCAAGATGTTCCTAGCAGAATGTAAACAGAAGCAGAATTCTCTTTACACACCAAGATATTGTACTCTTGACATCATAGTTATGGACCAAGCCACAGAGAAATATATGCCATTTTTCAGTGAAATCAAGGATGGTTCAAAAGAGATTGGTTTAGAAGTTAACACAATAAAAATAATGAGTCAACTGTATTTTGTCCTGACTCTTGTCATACAGACTCATGAGTAGCCCAATGAGTCTATCCATCATTACATCATACCTAGTATAGATTCTGGTGGTGGACACTAAGCTGATTCCAGAACTATAAAAAGAGAAGGAATTGGTTCACTTTTGGGTACCTGAGCAGCTTTCATACACCTCAGATTGCTCTCTGATTCAAAGACTGTACTTTTAAAATACCAAATATTTTGTAACATTATACTTGATGAAAGATGCCCAAAGGGAATTCGAGAGATGGGTGGGAGGTAGAAGTGAGCTGTACCATAATATTAATGAAGATTTATTCCCAAATAAGAATCTTCACAGATATTATCCAGGGATGTATGGGGAGAAAAAAAAGTAATGGGATGTTAATGTAATAAAAATAAAGCATAACAGATGGTCAGTCAGTACTTCACTGGTCTCTAGAGACTAAAGAACTCCAGCACATGAAGTAGATTTTTTTAAATGAAGAATATATGGGCTGTCACAGACAAGGTTTTGTGCATGATAACACAGTACTGCAGGGACAGGATCATCTTAAATCAGCATTGATACAGAGATGATGAGAGCATGCGCACACACTGAAATGGTTTTTTTTTCCTGTTAAAAACATTAATCTTCTGTCTCCTCAATGTTGTTCTTCATTTTGCTAGGTCTCTAGGTCTTTGCAGTACCTGTCACTTGATCAATACTTTAATTATTCCATCAAAATGTTATTTTCACTGACTTTCCTGTCCAATGGTTCTTTGTTTCAGTAAGCTTTATTTTTTGAGGGGGGTGATGTTCAATCTTCTGTTTTACTTTTTCTACAGAAGCCCCAATGTGGAAATTACCTCCAGTGATACAGACTGGCAACTCACAGACATTGTTTCTTGGAAAGGGAACTTGAAATAAGTTTTTTCCTTGTTATAAGGCTGACCTACTATGTTTCATGCTTAATGAATTTTGTTTTTCTTTCCTTTTTTTGGACTAAACACTTCTCCACCTTTCTTCATAAAAGATATGACTTGGGACAGCTATGTGGCACAGTGAATAGAGCAACAGCCCTGGAATCAGGAGGACCAGAGTTCAAAACCTGCCTCAGACACTTAACACACAAAAAAACTAGCTCTGTGACCTTGGGCAAGTGAAATAAACCCAATTGCCCTACCTTTCCCCCTCCAAAAAAGTAAAAGATATCACTTGCTTTTCATTATACAACTTTATAGTATTTACAGATGAGAAGGGAAAGAAAGAAATGAATGGTTATGCCACATTGGTAAAAATTCTTTCAGTATTAGAAGGCTAACAGAGCATTCACATAGTTGTATGTATAGCTTTAAAACTCTGCACACATCTGAACGTTCCCTCTGTTGGTAAAGCCTTACTCAACCCAGTCATGTTAAGCAGTGAGTGTAGGATGTTTGAAAGGAGCAGAGATCCAGAGCTGGAAAGACTTTAGATGAGGTCTTATCCAGCTTCCTTGTTTTCATATATCATGGTTTAGTATAGAGAACAGAGAACACAGAGAGTAATATGAAGACATGTGGGGTTAAAGAGCTTCCTTCTGCAAGTTTATTTAGAGCATTGAAAAGGTCTCATTAAATTTTCTAGCTTTCAGTATTCTCCTTTGTCAAGAGATGGGATTGAAGCACCTAATCCCAAGGTATTTACACTTCTGCCATGCTGCCATTTTCAGATGTCATAATGACTTTGGTTCATTTAGATCATTTCCTTATTTCCATCCCTGAGAGCCTGTTCCTGTTTGGCTGCAGGG
Organism: Pseudocheirus occidentalis; assembly: GCA_028646575.1. Lineage (NCBI taxonomy): Eukaryota > Metazoa > Chordata > Mammalia > Diprotodontia > Pseudocheiridae > Pseudocheirus > Pseudocheirus occidentalis. The sequence continues at coordinate 2,753,952 of CM053597.1, forward strand.
AAGAATGTTGTAGGCACCAATTTGACCCAACACTAATCTCTCCTCTGTGGAGATTATTCTGTGTATTACTTTCTTTCTAAAGCTCAAGCTTACTACAAATGTGAACACAGACTATTTTGAATCCAAATGAGGTCAGCTACTCCTCAGTCCTATCTCTTAAGGAAGGCAGTTGATTTCCCCAGGGGCTGACACAGGGTTTCGTATCATTTACAGATGTTTTTTGATCCAGCGCTCTGCTGCTCAACATTGTGACCTTTACAAGAATCCTCTGACGGCATTTTTGAAAGGGAGATGTCAGGCTCATTGGCTAACTATCACCTATGATTTTTCTTTGGAACCTCTCCAAGTCACACAAATTGCTGTTCAGAAAGCAGGGATGTGTTACTGGAATCTTCACCCTTTTACTCCTGTCAAACCCAAGAACAGATGCTCAGAGTGTAACGTTGCCTCAGGTGCCAAAGACTTCCCAGACTTAGAGCTTGTGAGGAACTAAAAATAAAATCTTCCACTGAGCTCTATGACTCAAAAATAGTATCAGTCCCCATTTCCAGACACTGGGAATGGGCACCTTAGATCTAAAAAGACAATCTATTGAGACAATCATTGGAAATAGTCATAACATTTCCAAGATTTTTTTCCAATAGTGAATGAGGTACTATCTTCAAGTTGGACGAGTTGATTTCCGACCAAAGTAGAGAAATTCCAGGCTAAAGGGACAAGTCTCTCATCTTTGTTGCTTAACTAGCCCTTGTTAACTTGACAACGGTGTCTGAAATGTGGTAAAGTATTACCAGTGAGGCTAATTCACATTAGTTTCAGTGAGAATGGGTTATTATGGTCTCTGATATCCAAGATTTCTAAGAGTGAGGCTGTGGAATTCACTAGTTACTAAACCCAGTTGTGATTTAAGAATCATTTGTCTACTATTTATTCTGGTTGTGCCTCCTTTTGGTAGCAATGGTGTGGGGCTCAAAGATCTCTCTAGTCACTACCAGCACATAACTTTTTATTTTTTAATTTTTAGTATGATCAGGGCTTTATTGTCTTAAATTACCAGTTCCCAAAAGACGTGAGACTAGGAGGCAAAGAGAACAAAATAAACTGATAGACCTTGGGTTGGTTTACTAGGTGAAACAGGGGATCAAAAGCTAGCTTGTTTTCAGGAAGGCCTGAGAATCCTGACTCAAGTCAGTCACTTGGCTAAGAGGCCACGGGCCCCGTTTTATCTCACAGTCTCAGTCACCTCATCTGTAAAATGGGAGTAATAGTAGCACTGCCTCATATGGTTGTTATGAGGATCTAATAAGATGTCAGGGGGACAGAAGGAAGGGAGTGAGGAGGAGAGGAAAGAGGCATTCCTCTCAGACCTGCTCTCTGCCAGGCATGTGCTGGCTGTTGCTGCTGCTGCGTAAATGTTATCTCATGGGACTCTTGTTCCAAGCCTGGGAGGTGGACGTCATTATTATCCCCATGTTAAGTGACTCGACCAGGGTCATGCTGAATGTAAGTGTCTGAGGAGGGACTGGCACTCAGGTCTTCAAGTCACTGTCTCACCAGCTACTCGTCAAACATTCAACAGATATAAAAATGCTAACGATGGCTGTTTTTCATTGTTTAAAAAAGTTTTTAAAGGTTCCCTGGGAGTAACTAATCATTGAAGTTTAGTACAAGGGAATGAGAACATATTCATGGTAATCCTTGTAGCACCCTGGGCATCCCCTCGGCACTCTGAGATTCTGATTCATTCTCTTGTTGTTTTTCTTGGTTGTGACTTTTATTTGGTGTTATTTTCCATAAAAAAATCTAAGAAAGTTAGAAGGCCACAAGTCAGCACAATATGTTGGAAATGTGGAGTGGCAAGGAGGAAAGCTCCAGCAGCTGTCACGCTGCACAGAGAGACATAGCCCTTTGGGACCCCCACTTTGCCAGAGCCCTTCACAAGTCTTGGGTTTAGTTTCCAGGGCCACCATTGTGTAAGTAGAATGTTGAAATCTCTCTAGAGAAGGACAAATGGAATGGAGATAATACTTTATGATGATAAATTCTTTATAATGATTGGGATGTTTGCCCTGGAAAAGGGGAAGATGTAGGTGAAGGGATTTAAATGGAAGAGAGACTAGATTTGTTCTGTTTGGCCCAGAGGTCAGAACCAGGAGCAGTACTACCAGGAAGAATTTGCTAAGAAGCACATGTTACCTTGATGTCAATTAAGGAGTTGGAGGAAAAGGCCAATTTCTTGTCATTTAACTCATCTTAGAGTGGAGAGAAAGGTCTCATTGGAGGCATTCAAACAAAGCTCAGATGACCACTTATAGGATTTGACCATTTTTGACTAGGAATTGGCCTGCATGGCCATAAAGATCCATTCCAAATCTAATATCCCATGATTGTCAGGTGCTCTCCAGGGCACCTACTGTTCCCTTTGATATCCCTTGCTTATTTTGGGTGATAACTCTCTATCAACCATTTTGTTCTGTTATTTTCAGGGCAAAGTTAATTCTTTTAGCTCTTAGCCTTTCTGTACCACCAGCTGTCATTGTCAAATCACCATAGTCAGGATCAGATTCCTTTGGAGATCTTCCTCCCAGTCCCCAAACCAATGAATCAAAAAAACAAAAAACATCTTTTTGACCACTGGGTCAAAAGCTCTTGTCCATCACCAATAAATGGATTGCTTTGTCCTTTCAAAGCCATATTAGCTCTTACTTTTATCTCACTCACCATAAAATCTGCCTTCTGTGCTGAGGCCCTACATGACCAGAAGCAGCCAGAGAGACAGCTCTTCCTCCTTTTCATTTCCAAGGGCTAAGCCAGTCATGTGGTTGACTGGAACAAAGAAGGCCAGACATGAACAAGTGCTGCACTGCCTGGTCCTCATCTCACTTATAAACACTGCTTCTCTGGTACATAATTCTGGAATTGTTTTGGGGGTTCAGCTTTGTAGGCATGTTACAACTGAAGCCCAAGAAACTGGGAGTCCTGCAAGACAATGGACTTGGGGATAGAGCTAACTCCATAATTAGTGGAGATTTGTGTCTCCCTCTCTGCCAGTAGGTGCTTCATTGGTATTTGCTTTATTGAATGCAGTGCAACAGGGTCCTTTTTTGCTTCATCTGTAATAAATACATGTATATATATATATATATACATATTTTTAAAAATTTTATTTTTAAAATGATAAATTTAGTTAAAATAAGATCACTTATGGAAAAAGGGAGAAATATCTGGGTCTTTGTTAGTTAAGGGAACTGTCAGGGAGGAAACCCCATCTACTAATGCAGATAAGCCTCTGCTCGGCAAGGTTGAGTCTGAGAGAGATACTTCTCTGTGGATGTGAAGCCACAAAGGTGGTTAATTCTTCAGTGGTGACATTATCTAGGGGGTGATTCTCCCCCCTCCTCAGAACTCTCCCCTCAGTCCTAATCAGCAGCCATCCTCTTTTTCTCTCTTTCCCCCCTTTTCCTTCTTTATTTTTCCAGTTTAGCAAAGGGAGGGGCACATGTTTCTCCTTACCTAGCAGAGCTTAAGGTGGAATAAGCTAAATATAACAACTTATACAGTGAAATCTCTTGAAAGTTTCTTTTGCACTGTCCTCACAACTACCCCAGAAGTCAGGTAGTATGTCTTATCTCCATCTTAGAAGTGAGGAAACTGAGACCTTGAGAGGCTGTGCAGGTGTCAAAGGTTGCCAAGCTAGCATGTGTCTGTGATAGAATTTGAATCGCATCTCCTGACTGCAAACTCAGTGCTCTCACCACTGGGTCATGCTGCCTGTCAACCATGCCACCACCCTAATCTTGTCACATGCTATGAGTCCTTCCCTTCATTAGACAAAATGTGGAGACCATGCAAATGAGGGGACCATAGGGCATGAGCATTTGGAGTGCCCATGTAGCTAGACAGCTTTGGGTGAACAGGTGAGTAACCACCTAATTTGTGGATGGTGCATTCCTTATTTACAGCAGGATGGCTTCCAAGTCCATCTCCTTTATAAACCACAGACCCTTGAGTGCATTGGAACTAACCTGAGGCCATAGAAAAGTTCCTCTGCTGACAGTGATCTGAGAAGACTGTGTACTTGTGTTGGGAGGCAAAGCTCTGCCACCATACATCTGCTCAATCTGTTCTCAATCTGTTTTGCTTTATCTACTAAGACAAGAGATGGAAAATTCCTCAGAGAGAAAAAGAGAGAGAGGCAGAGAGTCGACTGTTTCCGAGAGAAGACAGCTCAGATGAATGGAGCTGTCAAGCACCTAAGATTCATTGTGGGCTAGAGTGAGGGAAGGAGAGGAAACTTTTTCTTTTTTCACACCAATATAGACAATGAGTTCAGAATGTCTTGGAATGATGAGATTCATGTGGCTAATTGTGACTGGTGGCCCTTTGACCTCCTCTTCCTAGGAAGTTGTTAAAAGTTTTCTCTGTACCAGTTAGGCTTGGGGATAAATAAGGAAGAGGCACAGTGTAGCAGAAGTAGGAAAAGGGGAGGATGGCAAATAATGGAGCCTTTTCTTCTCCCTAGGAAATCCTCTGAATCACAACATTTCAGATTTGGATCTGGCTTCAATGGACATCATGTCCATTTCTGGGACATCTGACAAATGGTCACTCAATCAGTCTTTCAAATTCTCAAATTCTACTCTAGTTCCAAGTTCTTCACCATTTTGATTGCCTTCTAGCTTGTTGATGTTCTTCTGCAGATGTGACCCCTGGGGCTGAATGCAATATTCTAAATATGGTAACAAAGGCAGAGAACAGAGGGCCTAATTCCTTGTTCCCAGAATATCTGCCTCTCTCAATCTATCTCAATCCAAAATGAGATTTCTTGGTAGCTCCACAAGAAGATGCTCATTAGTTTTCTGATGTGGTGACAAGGAAAGTTCAAGCCAATCTCCAATAAATATTTATTTCCTAACTATATTGTGCTCAGCACTAGATAAGGATTTGGGGATATTAAGGCAGAAAAAGGCCTAGCCTCTGAAAGATTAACAAAGAAACACAAAGTGGAAGTGGAATTGATCCAACTGCTCTGGAGAACAATTTAAAATTAGGCTAAGAGAGTGACTAAAATGTCTATAGTATTTGAAACAGACCTCTGCCTGTTAATCACATATCTCAAGGTGGTCAGAGATGGGCAGAATGGTCCAAGACTTACCAAGAAATTGCTTTGGGATTATAGAAGACTTAGAAATTGGGAAATGGCTGAATAATTTCTGCTATATGAATATAGCAGAATACAGTTTTGCTGTGAGAAAGATGAATACAGGCAATAGAAGTGGAACTTAGGGTTTACATGGCCTGATTTGGAGTAAAAGAAGCAGAACCAAGAAAATAATGCAGACAGTGACTCTGTATTTTAAATGGAAGGAGTCTACTAGGAACTTGAAGTCTCTGTAACTGTAATAACCACCTTTTCCCCAAAGAAGAGATTAAAAATGCAAGAAAAGACAGGACCATCTCCTTTCAGGAGAGGTAAGGAAGCAGAGACATGTTGAGAACAATCCACACCCAAGGTTGACATTTTCTTTTTTTAGCTTGATTTTGCTCTGTTTTGAAGGGTGACTGAGTAGATTTGAGAAGAGAGACAGACTTGGAGATGAAATTGAGGCCTGCATGGCTGTGTGTATGCATGTGTGTATGCAGCAGAGCCTGGGGCATCTTCAATGTCTGACCAAGCTCTGAGCACACACCTGTGGCAGCCACCTTCGTGGCATTGGAGCACAGTGCTGGTCTGCCTCTTGTGCTGAGGGGAGTCTTCAAATGCTCAGGAAGGATGTGCCTGCCCTGGCCCCCTCTCGCCCATGCTTCATACACACATAGATGTTTGTATATTTTCAAAATGCGTGTGTATTATGCATCCTTTCAATATAAATAGGTACATGTACCTGTCTATATGCATATATTTATAACTTGTAATAGGTGAAGTTATCTGCAAGCAACAAATTTTGGCATTTTGTAGTCATTTCAGTTGTGTCTAATTGCCTATCACTCCATTTGGGGTTTTCTTGACAAAGGTGCTGGGGGGGGAGGGTTGCCATTTCCTTCTCCAGCCCATTTTTTACAGAAGAGGAAGCTGAGGCAAACAAGGTTAAATAAATGACTTGCCCAGGGTCACACAGCTAGTAAATATCTGAAGCCAGATTACACACACACACACAAACACACACACACATACATGCTACATACACATGTGTATGGATAAAGATGTATTGTGTGTTTACTGTGTAGAAAGGATTGTGTTAATATAAAGATGCAAATAGGAAAGTAAGACAGTCTCTGTTCTCGAGAGATCACATTCTATTAAGGGAGATAAAATATATGGAAAGTTTCAGCTTCAAGTTATATGGGAAAGTCCCATAGTTCTTAGGGTGGAACTATTGGGCAGATATTAATACTTCTTCCTTAATGCCTTTATGTAATGTCATTATTCTCAGGGCTCTTGGTTTCAAGGTCCTGGGATATACACATCACAGTCTGAAAGGAGACGTTGGTCAAGGTGTTGATCATGGTGGGATGGCTTGACTGGCCTGTGATCCATCCCATATCTCCTTCAGGACACATTTCTCCTCTGGTGATATTGGCTTGACTGCCCTATAAGTGTTAGTGGTTTGGTAGTTGGTGATGGCAGATTGCTTTTTCTGCACAAAGATTGCTTTCCCAGAAGATGGTTTTAAGGACTTGGTTAGAAGTAGGAACTGTGGCTCTAAGATCACTGCAGATGTTCACTGTGGCCACGAAATTAAAAGATGCTTGTTCCTTGGAAGGAAAGTTCTGGCAAATGTGGACAGCAAACTAAAAAAACAGGGACATCCCCTTGCTGGCCAACGTCTGTAGAATCCAAGCTCTTGTTTTTCTAGTAGCAATATATGACTGTGAGAGCTGGATTATAAAGAAAGCTGAGTGCCCCACAATCAATGCTTTGGATTGTGCTGCTGGAGGGGACTTTGGGAGGCCCTTGGACAGCAAGAAGGTCAAATTAGCCAATACTTAAAGAAATGAATTCAAGCTGTTCCTTTGAAGGGAAAATACTGAAGCTGAAGCTTCAAGACTTTGGCCATAGAAAAAAGTCATTCCCCAATTGATAAATGGTCAGAGGACATTAACAGGCAATTTTCAGAGGCAGAAATTAAAGATATCTTTAAGCATATGGAAAACTGCTCTAAATAAATATTCAATTGAGAAATGCAAATCAAAACAACTTTGAGGTACCACATCTCACTTCAGATTGGCTAAGATGACAAAACACAGGAAAATGACAAATGCTGGAGAGGATGTGGAAAAATTGGAACTCTAATATATTGTTGGTGGAGCTGTGAACTGATACAACCAGTCTTTAGGGCAATCTGGAACTATGCCCAAAGGGTTATAAATAATTGCATGCCCATTTGACCAGTAATACCACTTTTCGGGTTGTATCCTAAAGAAATCATAGAAGTGGGAAAAGGACCCATATGTACAAAATTATTTATTGCAGCTCTCTTTGTGGTGGCAAAAAACTGCAAATTTAGGGGATGCCTATCAACTGGGGAATGGCTGACCAAATTGTGGTATATGAATGTAATGGAATACTATTGTGCTATAAGAAATGGGAAAGAGATAGACTTCATAATTACCTGGAGAGGCTTATACAAATTGATGCTAAATGAGAACAGCAGAACCAGGAAAAATTTGTACCAATCACAGACACATTGTATGTGTGAAGACCAATTCTGATAAACTGGACTCTTCTCAGCAATGCACAGTTAAAAGACAACTCTGCAAGTGTCAGGATGGAAGGAGATGTCTACATTCAGAGAAAGATCTAGAAAGGACAGAGTTTAAATGGAGATTGAAGCAATACAAGGTATTATTCTTTTTCATGTTTGGTTTTCTTTCTTTTTCCCCATTGTTCACTCCATTGTTTACAACCCTTCTGTATAACCAGGCCATTGTACAATGTGAAAGTAGTTGCAGATTCTGTACTTGATTGCATGCCACCATAGGTATGGGAGGGGGAAGAAAATTTGAAATTCAAGGGATCGTGGAACTGAATCTTGTAAACTGAAAGTAAATAAACAAGTCAATGAGAAAAAAAAGAAAAAGAAAAGAAAAGACCTTGATGTTGGGAAAAATTGGAGACAAAAGGAAGAGGGGCTGGCAGAGGATGAGATGGATGGAGAGTGTCATGGAAATGATGAGCACGAACTTGGACAGACTTCAAGAGATAGTGGAGGGTGGAAGTGTCTGGCATGGTATGATCCATGGGGTCCTGAAGAGTCAGACATGACTGGATGACTGAGCAACAACAGCAATATAAATATAAAACAAAGACATATATAGAATATGGTACAGTGTTGTGTGTGTGTGTGTGTGTGTGTCCGCGCATGTAATTTACCATTACTATACTTTGAAAGTCTCTAAGAAATATCCCTTTCTTTCTGCCTGTTGTAGCAGAGAGCATGCTGGACATGGAGTCAGTAAATACTTGTACCTTCTTTGAATTTACAGGGTCTGGTGCACTAGACAAATCTCTTCCTATGCCTCAGCTGGTTTCCTCATCTGTGAAATGGGGAGAATGATAACCATAGTACCTGACCTGCCATGTTGGAATTCCAATGAGATAACCAGGTGGTTGACTTTGCAAGCCATAAAGAACTCTATATGTGCCTGTTATTATTTTTCCTCAAACTCACTTTGAGAAACAGGAAACAAAACAATTTGATCAAATGGAAAATCATTGAGACCAACTTTGTGTTAAACCTCTAAATGATGGGGTTTATTATTCAGGTGATGATGCCACTGATGACAGAAAAAAGCAGCCTTGCCACCAATGTGCCTCTACTCACTTTGACCAGCTGTGCTAAGCATTTTCTGTAGCATGTAGCTGCAGCTTTGGAGCCAAGAATCCAGAGAGCAATGGAGGGCTCTTATCTGCTCATCAGTTGCTATTTTTGCCTTAGTCCCCAAACCTTTTTTACTTCCTCCATAAGTGACATCAGCTTTATGTTCCTATCCCAGAGAGACAGCTTGCAATGGACAGTCTCAATTAAACTGAAACTCAGCATGTCCAACTTTTCACTAAAGCAATAAATTGTTCTTGACAGTCATTGACCTTGACTTGGGCAGGCCTTTCCTGTGTCCCTGCTGCTCCTCCACCCCCAGCAAAGGCACATGACAAAACACGTGAAGGCCTGGAGCATGAACACGGAAACCAAAGGATTTTTCACTAGCTGATCAGAAGGCATGAGGAGTTGGCAACGTTGAGCTGAGCTGAGCTGAGCTAAGGACAACCAGCTCTGAGGAGCCAAACCAGTTCTATGGAGAGCATTGAAGAAGCAGCTGGCCAGAGAGGTAAGCTGGTTCATGAGAAGCCTGGCTATGGAAAAAGAGTCTTGTCCTTTACAGAATCTCAAGCTGTCCTCTCTGCCGGTTGTGGCTGATCTTTTTGTCATCACCATCATCATTGACCTCTTCAGCAACAGCAGCAATATCTACACAAAGAAAGGCTCACAATACATGTCCCTCCACATGAATACTTGGTGAGGAGGTAGGCATGGCCTGGACCAGCTTCTTAGTGGGAGGAAAGCTGTAACCACTTCTGGGGAAGAAGAAATAGTATATATTTTAAAAAAGAATATCTCTTTCCTCCTTGTCCTCTACCTCTTGACCCAGAGTGCATGCACACAGCTCCAGGCTGCAGCCAGGCCAAGTCACAGCCTACTGATTCTGAACATCTTTCCCAACTGACTAGTACACCATGAGATCTCTGTGCCATGGCTTTTGGAGGAAGACATTTATCCCCTTGGGTGCTATTGGTAGTGAGGGTGGAAGAATGAGGGTGTGCATCTCTTTGTAAACTAAGAAGCCAAGGGAATTTCTGAGTTTACCTTGTCCTTCCTCAGTGATGTCTTTCCCTGGCACTCAATGACATACTTTTAGAAGTGATGGCCCCTCCTCTCATTGCTTTCCCAAAGTAAAACAATATCTGTGTCAGTTATAATTTAACAGCACTTTGGATAGCTACCCAGAACAAGGGGGCTCACCAGCAATTGCCTTCAACTCCTTCCTTGTCACCAGGACATACATTGTCGCAAAATTACTTTAAAAAAATCCTTTAAGAACATTTTAGGAAATTTAGAACACATTTAGAAATTTTAGAAACTTTTGCTAAAGGTAAGGAAAAAAATAACATATAAAATACTACAACCATGTAAATGAAAAGGGGACACGGAGCCTTAATGCTGGATAATTTTAATAATGAAAATTATTTCTAGGAGAAGTGAGAAAATATTCACCTCCCTGTCATCCCTGTAGTTTTGTGGCTATACAGTTGGGGAATACATAGTATGCTGAGGAATATATTGTCATATGTTGTTGATGTGCTGGTCAGCTTTGCCAAAACTTTTTTTTTCCTTTAACATCTTTGTTGTAACTCAAGACTTGCTGCCTAAGGGGTTTGGAAGAGGATACTTTTAAAGCAGGTGATGCATTTTTAAAGCAACAACAAAGAAAGAATTGTCATTGCAGCCCCATCTCTGGGGAACTTGCTAGATATGCTTTATGTAACAGGTAGTAGATATTTCCAGTCTCAGCATGTAGCATCATCTCTAGCTCATAAGTATGAAATCAATGTGTTTTTGTCTATTCCTTTAAGGGGATTTTGGTTCATTCTACTTGCAGAACTGGAACTCATTTTCTCCTCACAGTTACAGAGAGGCTGATTTCTGTTTAATGTAACACTTCCATAATAATGAGGGCTGCCCAAAGATTCAATAGGTTGATTCAACAGGGAGCTGGTTTGCCCTCTCTGGAGGTTACCAAGTGGGGAATGGCTGACCAATTGCTATGCATGGTGCAGAAGAGGTTTAGCCCAGCTCTGGTTGGGGCCAGGTCTCTTTACTGTCTAATTTCATGAATCACTCATCTAGCTTGACTTGAAACCCTTCCAGGATAGCTTGAGACTCATTCCCAAATAGCTGATCTTTTGTGAGCTAAGACAACATTCTTCATCAGCCATTATACTGTAAAGACTACTATCGTCTGATCAATATGGGCACATTGGTCAGTCAGACAATGTATACTGATCAAGTGCCTACTATGTGCCAGGCACTATTATAAGAACGGGGGATACAAAATGAGGCAAAAGATAGGCTTTGTCTCAAGGTTCTCACACTACCCTGGTCTCATGGGGAGAGCTTTCTTAGGGTGAAGATACTCTGATCACAGAGATTTCCTGGAATTCTAATTGAGCTTCTGAGATGAAGAGGGTGCTTCTTACTTGCCAAGGAGAGAAAAAAGCAAAATGAGGTCTGTACCAGCTAGGATCATATATATCTGATAGCTGCAGTAGCAGGACTGATAGACTTTTGTAAGGTCTCCCATTGTCCTTGGGGAAGTGGAGACCAGAATTCTTGTTCTTCCCCATCTTGTTTCTATGAGGCCAGGAAACCACTGTCTGCCTACACATACCTCCTGATTAAGGGGAGGGGCATGCTGTTCTGCCCATGATCTCTGAGACAATGAAGGTGGGATAAATAAAGTGGGAAGGAAGATGTAAGCCAAAGAGTGGGAGAATGCATGGGCCTAGGTGGACTGACTACCTCCTCTTCTTCTTGGTGGAAGAAAAAGTGAAACTGGTGAGAAATGCATGGGCTAAGAAGTGGTGGAAAGGTGGTAAATAAAGGAAGAAGATCCCAATTAAAAACAGAGTGCTGTTCAGTGGCAACGGAGGCCAACTGATTCCCAAAATGAAATTAAGTAGCAGAAAGTGATGGAGTCTGTTGCTGAGCTGGTACCTTTTCACTTATCATTTCCAGTTCCCGTCCATAAAGACCCACAACACAGGGGAGATGGCCAAAAGCCTCCTGACTGGAAACATCTCAACACAAGATTGTATTCTGAAAAAATTCCTTTCTGTCATCATGGAACAAAAATGGATACTGGGAAGAAACCAGGAAAGATATCTGCTGATGTGAAGGGGAAAATTATTTTGGGAAAAAAATGGCTTTCTTAAAGAAGCAAACTCTACTCAGTAATAAATAAGCATATTTGAACATAAATTCCTGAGTCTTTCCCATTCAGCTCACCTTCATCTCATGCTCACTAGGAAGGGGTGCTAGGGGTGACACAGAAATGGAGCCAATCATGGCATTGTAATTTAAAACTCAAACAGCTGGCAAAAATCTTCTCTCCCTGAGCATGGTGCCGGAGAAGTAAATGGAAAGGTCGGGAGACTTTTCATTTACTTCTGTGACAACACAGACTGCTAGAACACAGGCCTACATTAATGTTTCCCCCATCACTCTCCATTATTTGTCAGAAACCCCATTCCAGTATCTCACAGTAGAGGTGATAGAAAGAGACAGATGAGAGAATGGAGGGGTTGGTCCTAACAGCAAATAATCAACCATCTTTATATTTCCACTCTACATTATAACAGGAATCCTGATGAGATTCTTTCTATCCTTAGGACTGTTTCACCTAAAAATAAAGCTGGCTCAGCAGGAAAGCCTGATCTCTCTCTCTCTCTCTCTCTCTCTCTCTCTCTCTCTCTCTCT
>CM053597.1:2766987-2785254 GCA_028646575.1 Pseudocheirus occidentalis
CACACACACACACACACACACACACACACACTTCAAGAAAATAGAAGAAGGCTTGTTGGGGCCTCTGAGCTGAGACTGGAAGGCAGATCAGGATTCTAAGAGGTAAGTCTACAGTGATTTCCAGGCACGTAGAATAAGCTTGCCAAAGGCACAGAAAGAGAATAATGTAGTGGAAAGGACTCTGAGTGGAACTACTCAGCTTGGTGTCACCAGAGCCAAGTTCAGACCATGACTCTTCAAATTACTACATGTGTAACCTTGGAAAAGTCAGAGGACATCCATGATCCTCAGTTTCTTTTCTGCTAGAGAATGAAATTGGACTAGACATCTGCAGAGATTCCTTCAATCTCTATGGCTATAATTCTGTGATCCTAAGGGATGAGGAACAGCTAAGTGACAGCAAAGTACACAGACTACCAGGTCTGGAGTCAGGAAGACTCGCCTTTGTGAATGCACATCTCACCTCAGACACTACCTGTGTGACCCTGGGTAGGTCACTCAATCCTGCCTGCCTCATGTGTAATATGAGCTGGTGAAGGAAATGGCAAACAGTTCCAGTATCTTTGGAAAGAACATCCCAAATGGGGTCATGAAAAGTCAGACATTACTGAAACAATTGTAGAGCAACAAGGAATGAAGGCAGGGAGCAGAATAAAGTCCAAGTTGGCTTGACCTTATTGAACATGTAGGAAAGTCTAATATGGAATAAAGGTGGACAGGTAGGTTGGAGGAAGATTGTAGCTCATAGGTTGAGATGCCAGTGTGAAGAGTTCTGGCATTGTTTCCCCATAGACAACAGGGAAGCAAAGATGACTTTTGATTTGGAGAGGGGCCTGGTTATCCTGGAGCTATTGGAATGTTTCTTTGGCAGCCTCGTGGAGGATGGAAGCCAACCTAACTTGAGAGTCAAAAAGCAATGGTAATGATGGCTCCTGCATCATCTCTTGACCTTTCAGAGTTATGGAAATGAGCCATTTATCATAAGAGAAATTTTATGTTCCCTTGTTAGAAGGATAAAAGCATTTCTAGAAAGTAGCTCCAATTTGCAGAATATTTCATGGAGTTTTGTGAGACGTCCTGCTTACAAATTATTGTTGGATTAACTGGCTCTCAGTGGATGACATGTTTTAACTCTCTATCTTGGTGCTTCTGGATGGGTTAGATTGCAAGTTGCTGAAAACAAACTGCTAAGAAAGATATCCCATGTGGACATTTGTTGTTAAATCCTCTGCTTTCTTCTTAATAGATAGTGCTAGGAGTCATTTTTGATTGATAATTATTTGCTGTTCTTTACTAATTGGCTGATCATGATCCTCCTTTCTTGGGAAAAATCCTATAGGAAAAATGTGTTTGTATTAGTGTCTTTCTATGTGCAATATTATCATATAACTGTGTTCTTGAGCATGTGTTTATGTAAGTATATTTCTATGCCTACATATAGTACATGTTAATGTGTTGTGTTTGCGCTCACAATGGAGAAATGGGCTGAATCATGAGCTGAGTAGGTAGACTGAAATGACTGGCCTCAAGGGCAATAGTTAACAGGTCAGCATCACCATGAAGGGGAAGGAAAGTGGAGTATTTATAACTGTGTTTCTCTAAGCAGAGGGTGAAGCCTTCACACTTTTCGAGGCTCTTGGAGAACTCAGCTCTGAGGTCCCTTTTAGCTCTTCAGTTCTGTGATTCCAAATGCATTGATTACAGTGAATTGGCTCTTTTCTCTCAGCAACTCAAATCTTTTGTATATTAGAAGCATGACTGTATGTAGATTTCCCAATGTTCCCTATGCCTCAGTTCATCACTGTCTAATGAGTAAAATTCTGCCTGTTCTAGTCCGCCTCCCGGGGCTGTTTTCTAGAATGCCATCTACAATTGAAAGTGCTTTCAAATGGGTGCCCTCATCACAATGATCAGTATCTGACAAGAGCAGAAGCAGCTCACGCTAACTTGACAGCTAAGGAGATGCTTTGGAACCAACATTCGAGTAGATTTGCCCTCCAAAAATTTCCCGTCTCTCATTCTTGCAATCTTGGTGACATTTCCATATCCAAATTATCCTAAAGCTTAAGCTTCTTGCCCCATTCACTCAAGCCCAGAGAAGAGGAGTCATCTGGCAGGGAGGCTAACTCCACTCCCACTGTGTGTGCCAAACCAGAGGTGCATGTGGAGCTTCTTTACTGCAGGGAAATGAGGATATGTCGTTTGCAGAGGTGAGAGTCCTTTGGATGCATTATGTGGAAACAGAGATTGTTATTGGTGAATCCACAATAAACAGAACCATTTCTATGAAAGAACAATGACTAACACCTCCAGAAAAAATCCAGCCTTTAGAATGTGTTGTCATTCCGGGCTTCTCACACCTTCTGCTCTTCCCATGCTAGCAGCATGTTCACCAGCAGCTCCATGGATCTTTATTTGGGCTCTGATTTTGGAGGTCCGCCCTATAAGAGGCAGACACCATTATTTTCAAATGCACAGAAGCAGGCCAACAAAAGGAAAAGAGAGCAACCCAGAAACACTGATGGTGGGTAGTCTGGGTGGCAAAGAGCACCAAACCCCTCAGCCTTGGTGACTGCTCCCTGGGAACAGTAATTATTCTAACATTAGCCACAATCTGAAAGCCAATTACACCAAGTGATTTCCTTCTCACAGATCTCTCTTCCAAGGTACAATGCTGGGTGCTGTTCCTTCCAAGATTTAATAAGAAATATGATGATAAATGGTCTCCTTGGTTAATGTTTTCTAAGATTGCCAAAGCTGGAAGGCCAGGTTCTCTACATTAATAATTATGTGGCACACACAGCATTAAATGGAAAGAATCTGAGCCTGATGGGCAGGACCAGAGAGGCCTCTGTGCTGTGTGAGGTAAGGCCTAAGCCACCCTTACCTCCCTACTCAGTCTGCTCTCATTAGCATATCACAGGGGGATGTAGATGTGGGGCAATCCAGGTCTCCCACTCAGTTCTTCATTTGCATGTTAGATTTTCCTTTTGTATAAAAGGGGTAATGGCTTACTGCTCAGGTGTTGATGGAGTATTTCTATACCTGCCCGCCTACCTACCTACCTACCTACCTACCTACCAACCTACCTACCTACCTACCTACCTACACATCTACCTACCTACCTACCTACCTATCTACCTACCTATCTACCTACCTACCTACCTACCTACATACCTACACACATACATACAGATATGTGTGTGAACTGTTATGTTTAGTACAACTTTGTTATAATAAGGATAGTCAGTCAAGATATTGCCAGTTCACCAATTCCTCAATTCAGGATTAATTAATTAATTAATTACACATTAATTAAGTACCTTTTAGGTGATAGCAGTAGGCAAACAGTCATTGCATATCCAAATGCAGCAAAAAATCTAGTCCCTAGTCATAGGGCATAGAAAAGATAAATCTTGCAAAAGCTTGGGGACTGGAGATGTAGGCTTATGTACCCAGAATATAGCAGTTATGGAGGGCAGTCATGTGCAATGTGTCTCAAAAAATAGGCTGGAAAAAGACTGAAACATTCCAAAAGATCCCAGAGGGATAACAAGTGATCCTAGAGACAACGGGGACCCTTGAAGCTTTTTGAGCAGGGGAGTGATCTAATCATCCCAGTTCTTTAGAACTCCTTCATTAATAACTGCATGGGGGACTTATTTGACTGGGAATGTCCTGAAAGCAGCAGTACTTGAGGATTAGAGTAGTCTAGGTCAGTCCTTTTTTTTTTTCCTTTTGCTGGGGGTAAGGCAGGGGTATTGGGGTTAAGTGACTTGCCCAAGGTCACACAGCTAGTAAGTGTTAAGTGTCTGAGGCTGAATTTGAACTCAGGTCCTCCTGATTCCAGGGCTGTTGCTCTATTCACTGCACCACCTAGCCATCCATAGGTCAATTTTTCTCAAATTGTGATCCCATATGGAATCATGGAAAATTTGATGACAGTAAAAGGTTTCTGAACATGCAATGACCAAAAATTAATTAAAAATCCAATGCATGATGAATCTGAGGTGTTTCTGGCAGCTTGCCCATGGTCAATAGGGTAACTTGACCACAGCCTTGGTTGTGAACACTGACCTTGCTGTCAGGCCACGCAATGCCAACAAATGCTGCAAAAATGTAAAAAATGGGTCACAAGTAGAAGAGGCCTGAGAAGGCCTGGTCTACGCAGGAAGGATCAAACTTGGGGGTTTTGATGTGAGTGGAAGGAAGGGACTGGCTGTGAGAGTTGTAGTAAAGGCAGAATTGTCAAAACTTGCTAAATGACTGTCATATGAAGGAGCAGGTAAGTGAGAAGAACTGAGTACATGGCTCTACCTGAAATTATCCTCCTATTGCATGCTAATGGGGCACCATCCTGTGGCTCCAGTGCTAGTCATTCTAGCATTTAGCAATTCTACTGCATAGACATGTAGCCTCTGGGGATCACGGCTGACAATACCTACAGACATCCATCATGCCTGCCTACAGGCATACTTGCAAGGACATATACACATACATGCACATACACACATATATGCAACACACACATTCGCATACACACATACACACAAGTATATACAGACACACAGACACCTTGCCATGAATAAGTATTGAACCCACAAATGCATGCATATGTACTCATGTGAGTATACATGTACTCATGCTCCTCATTGTGTTTGGGGAAAAATGGCTTTAGTTACCCTCACTATTGCCTGTTTTCCCTAGCCTGGTGAAATGCCTGATTTTCAACACCTCTTCAATTGGTTCTCTAGCTTTTCCTCATGAGTTTGTAAGATGGTAATAACTGAACTATGACTGGATTAGGCATGGGGCTGTGCCCCTATTGATTAGCTATATGGCCCATACCTGGGTGACTGATGCACTGGGTACCACAGAAAGCACAGACTTTGAGCTCTTGCATTTCTAGCTCCAGTTTCTGTATGCTCATCATCTACCACTTTGTTTTCTTTTCTGCCCTTGTAAAAACAGGTTTTGTTTGAGGGAAAACAGTGTGGTATTTATTGGTAGGAAGTTGGGAACATGAGCAGAATGATATTTGATTATGTTTAATTCACTCCAACAAGCATTTATTAATTGTTCATTGAGTGATGGGCTAGATGGCACATGTGGAAAATAAAAAGAACAAAATAAGGCAAATGCTGGCTTCAGAAAGCTTGCCTTCTCTTCTTGCCTCCAGGCTGGAGACAATAAACACTCAGTAATTGCTGGGAGTGGCAGGGAATCAGAAAAGTTTTATTTGAGGAGTGGCCATGAGTTGAACATTGTAATAGCTATTCTCTCCAAGGAGTCCATGGGGAGGAGAGAAGATATTCTGTGCATTGGGAATTGTATTGCTGGGATGCAGAGATGGAAAGGATGGACTGTTGTACAAAGGTACCTAAAGAAGGTCATGTTGGGTAGAAAAATAAGCTATGTAAGGGAAATGAATGTATTAGCAGCCTCCAAAATCAAGTAGAGGCTGATCAAGAGCTTTCAATGTCAAACATAGGAGAAGATATTTTATCATAAAGACAATGGGAATCACTGCAATTTTTGCAAAGGATGTGTGTGTGTGTGTGACGTTGATGGCAACTGACACCATTATTTCTTGGCATGTTCATTGTAATAAAGGCATCAAAGCAAGAGAAAATCATTAAGCCATCTTATTGGTAGGAATACAGGGAGTGCAGCTGGAAGTAGGCCGGCAGAGAGCGGGCAAGGGCGAAAATGCTAAAAACATCTTTAAAAATCTAAGAAAAACATTCTTCTGTCAGCATAAGTGATTCTAAAATGATTTCTCCAGTGTGCCAGATGTTTCTGATATTCATGCTGTCTTCTGTATGGGAAATGCAAGTCTTTGTGTAACGTAAAGGAATTGGAGTGAGCACCATGTATCTATTTCCATTTTGCTAATCTAGCCCTGGCCCTTCTCACACATGGGTTCCTGAAAGCTACATCCAGGTGCAAAGAACGTTTTGAGTCAGCATCTATTTGTGAATCAAAGAGCCAACAAGGATTTCTTACATGCTTACTATGTGGCAGGCACTAGAGATACAAAGGCAGAAAAACCCCCCCAACAAGTTCCTTCTCTCAAAAGTTTTATATTGTATTGCAAGGAGACAACACAAACACAGAGAAATAAAAATAAAATGCAGACAACTTCATGACTAGCCACTAGCATGTATGGGTGGGGCAGAGATAATGAGAACATTTTTGATGTATGAACTGAAGTGACTTGAGGGGAACCTTGAAAGAAAGCAGGGACTGGAAGAGGAGGATGTGAGAAGGAGAGGCAGGCCAGAAAGTTGGACAGAGAGAAGAGATGGAATGGCGTGTTCAAATAAACCAAGAAGGACAATGTGGCTGAAAGATCAAGTGTAGACAGATACTGAAAGGCTTTAAAAGCCAACAAAGCAATCCTAGAGACAATCATGAGGTACTGGAACATGAGTATGAGAATATCATGTGGAACCTTGTATTTCAAGAATATGATTTAGGCAGCTGTGTTGCAAATGGAATTGAAGGGAAGAGAATGGAGTCAGGGAGATGAATTAAGAGTCTATTGAAATAAATTAGTTCAGGCAAAAGGTAACAAATGCTTAGTCTCTTCTGGTTTTGATGAAAGAAGAGAAAAGGAGATGAATAAAAGACCTAGGGAGTAGAACTTATATGTCTCTTGATTGGTCTTACATTTGAGTGGGATAATGGAGAACCAAACCATAGGAGTTGGACTTGACTGCTCATTGAGACTGAAAAGGAATCTAATTTTAAAATGGAATTGTTCATGGCAAGAACAGGGCCATGCTCAGCACTGTGTCATTCAAAACAACAGATCTTTGCTCCCAAACCACCACTTGCTGCTCCTCTGAAGATTAGATGGTGATTTCTTCCCTGAGACAGGGGTTGCTCATGTCCTCTGCTGGATGGTTTTGTTTTAGACTACCACATGCTAGTGGCTAGACACGACATTGCCTTCTGGGAATCTACTGATCTTTTAATTGTATTTACTAATGTCCAGTGTAATGCAGATACCATACAGGTTATTTCCCACAAGGCAGGAGAAATAGATTTTGGTGGGGATAAACATACCATAGCCACAGGAGAATTTCAACTCTTTTGTGAAGTCAGATTCAGCCAGATCTAATGGACAGAATTCCTCAGGTCCAAGTAAGTAGTTTGAACCCTTTTGCTTTTACCCAGTGTCAAAATCAAACCAACATATACATATACACACATATACATGTATATGTGTGCATGTATATGTGTATATGGATGTGTATATATGGATGTGTATATATATATATATATACATACATATATGTACACACACACACACACACAGTCCTTTCCTTTCAACTTCTATCCTGTTCCCATCAACTAGCCCAAATATGTACAAATTCCTGGAGCTTTGCTTAGCAAGACTAGAGAAGGTAGGGGAGGCACTGGTTATATTTTGATACATTCCTATAGCTTCACCCAAATTAATTTTCTTCTTACACTGAGCAAGAGGCTCCTTTAAGGAATTGATCAGATATAACTAAGAAGCTGATATTTCCCTAACACATTTTTAAGAGGTTTGAATGATGTCATTAAAGTAGTATAAAATTATTTCAAATGGTTCTTAAATTTAATCTGAGATTTAGATTATTCCAAGCAGCTCTCTAGTGGGGCAGCATTTTTTCTGTGTCAAAAGTTTGGCATTTTTTAAAATGGGAAGCTTTAGTCTAGTACCGCCCCCCTCTAAAAATGCAATTCCCAGAGGTTGAATTGGCACTACTTTTATGAACCAAAAATTGAATTTCAGAATGGTCTATAAATCTAACAATACCATTGACATGAAGTAGGAGAAACAATAAGTTAATCCTCTATGAATGACTCTGTGGTAAATATTACCTCTTAAGCACATAAAGACCTAATTACAAATGGAAGGAATTAGCACTTCTGGGCTTCCTAAGGCTTGTGTATCTGAGAGACCAGGCTTCCTGCATGATTCTCTTTTACCTATTTACATACAACAGCAATTTTGGAGCTAATCTTATAATGTCTCGTTCTCTTGGGTAAAGACTAAATTTCTTATAATGAACCCACTTAATGAATTTAGGTCAATAACAATTATCTTCATCTTTAATATTTCAGAAATTACCAATTTATTTTCAACCCTCAGTCTCCCTCTACTGATGTAGCTAGTGACCCCTGAATGATCCTTTGAGAACAGTGTTTAAAACCATTTAATTCTGGACAGATCCAAGATAGTGGAGTAGAAGCACAAACTTGGCATGGGCTCTGGCTCTGAACAATTTCAATACCTGTAAAAAGTGACTCTAAACAAATTTTAAAAGTTACAGAACACTCAAAGTGACCAAGAGAAACAACTCTGCTGAAAACAGCCAGCAGGCCAACAGGAAAGTTCTATTGTGGCACACTGGGAGCCGAGTGCAGACCCTCCTGCAGTAGCCTAGCAGTTGCAGCCCCAGGGAGTCCCTGACCAGCAGCAGCCAGAGCAGACTTCAGGAGAGTGGATAACCAGCAGCTGTGGCAGCTTCCAGACTTCTCAACCCATAAACACCAAAGACAAAGTAAAAGATCAGTGTGGAAGTTATTTAGAAAAGGGGAGGGCAGAAGAGTTTAGTCTGGCTGCTGCCCCTGGGGTGAGAAGCAGTGGAGACATGGTGGCTTTGTGCAGCTGCCTCAGGAGCTCCTGGCATGCAGATTGTAGGGGGATCAAGCAACCATTCAGAGGGTAATTGCTCTTGCTTTAACCTGCTTGGATCTGGGTCACCGTCTTGGGTGGTGGTCCTGGAGTATGTGGCCAATGAGTCAGAGATTTGAGGGCTGTAGAGATGGTGCCCTCCTAACTGCCCCAGCAGTTCCAAAAACTCCAGCAATTTGGGACAAGCTCACTTCATTCTGGAAACAGAGTTCTACCATGGCAAAGAACTCAGGGACCAAGTAATTAGCAATATGACCAAGCATAGGAAGCACAAACAGATGATAGAATCCTTTTGGGGGGACAAAAAGATCAAGCCATGAAGTGGTAGGAAGACAGTGAAGTTGGAACTCCTGCATCAAAAACCTCCAAGAAAAATATTAAATGGGTACAGGCCATGGAGGAACTCAAGAAGAATTTTGAAAATCAATTAAGAAAAGTGGAGGAAAATTGGGAAGAGAAATGAGAATGATGCAAGAAAATCATGAAGAATGAGTCAACAGCCTGCTAAAGGAGACCCAAAAATACACTGAAGAAAATAACACTTTAAAAAAATAGATTAACTCAAATTGCAAAAAAGGCCCAAAAGCTAATGAGGAGAATTCCTTAAAAAGTTGAATTTTCCAGTTGGAACAGGAATTTCAAAAATTCACTGAAGAGAATAATTTCCTCAAAATTAGATTGGAGCAATTGGAAGCTAATGACTTTATGAGAAATCAAGATACTATAAAACAGATCCAAACAAACAAAAAAAAGAAGGCAATGTGAAATATCTCATTGAAAAACCACTGACCTGGAAAATAGATTCAGGAGAGATAATTTAAAATTATTGGACTACTTGAAAGCCATGATAAGAAAAAGAGCCTACCTTCAAGAAATTATCAGGCAAAATTGTCCTGATATTCTAGAATCAGAGGGCAAAAGAAAATTGAAAGACTTCACTGATCAACTCTTGAAAAAGATCCCAAAAAGAAAACTCCTAGGAATATTATAGCCAAATTCCAAAGTTCCCAGGTCAAGGAGAAAATATAACAAGCAGTCAGGAAGAAACAATTTGAGTATTGTGGAAATGCAATTAAGATAACACAAGACCTAGCAGCTTCTACATTAAGGGATCACAGGACTTGGAATATGATATTGTGGAGATCAAAAGAGCCAGGACTAAAACCAAGAATCACCTATCCAGAAAAACTGAGTATAATGCTTCAGGGGAAAATATGGTCATTCAAAGAAATAGATGATTTTCAAGTATCCTTGATGAAGAAAACCTGAGCTGAACAGAAAATCTGACTTTCAAATACAAGAAGCAAGAGAAGCATGAGAAAGTAAACAGGAAAAAAAGAAAGCATAAGAAACTCATTAAAGTTGAACTATTTACATTCCTACATGGAAAAATAACTGATGATTGATGACGATAATTATAATTTATAAGACTTTTTTCTCAGGATGAGGATAGTTGAAGGGAATTTATATGTATGTATAGGAGGTATATCTATGTGTGTGTATGTGTGTGTGTGTATAGGCATAGGTACATTCATGTATACATGACAGACAGAGGGCACAGGGTGAGTTGACTATGAAGGGATGATATCAAAAAATAAAATTAAGAATTGAGAGAGGAATTAATTGGGAGAATGAGAAAGGAAGAGATAGATTAGGGTAAATTATCTCATATAAAAGAGGCAAGAGAAAACTGTTTCAGTGGAGGGGAAGAGCAGGTATATGAAAGGGAATGGGACAACTTTACTCTCATTGAATTTGGCTTAAGGAGGGAACAGCATACACACCCAATTGGGTATCTTACCCTGCAGGGAAATAGGTGGGTAGGGGGTAAGAGGGGGAATGATAGAAGGAAGGGCAGATTGGGGGAGAGGGTGGTTAGAAGCAAACATTTTTGCAAAGGGATAGGGTCAAAAAAGAAAATAGAATAAGTGGGGAGTGGGATAGAATGGAAGGAAATATAGTTAGTCTTTCACAATATAACAATTATGGAAATGATTTGGGTAACTACACATGTACAACTTATATTCAATTATTTATCTTCTCAGTGGAGGTGGGTGAGGAGAGAAGAATGGAAAAAAACTGGAACTCAAAGTTTTAAAAACAAGTGTGTATAATTTTTTTTTAACATGCAACTGGCAAATTAGATATACTGGCACTGGGGTATTGAAATCCATCTTGCCCTACTAGGGAGGGGGGATGAGGGAGTTTTTAAGAGAGAACAGATTTGGGGAAGAGGTATTCATTAGGCTTGCTTTTTGGGCGTGGGGGTAGGGGAAAGACAGAGAGAAAACTGTAACTCTTAATTTTGTGGAAATGAATATTACAAACTAAAAATAATTTATTTAAAAAAATGAAAAAAATCTTATTCTGTGACTACCCTGGTGAGATACCTCTCCCAACTTGCCTGTACTGATCCTCTGATGACAGTTATACTGTCTACTCTCATCCAAGTCTCCCAGTTTGGAAGGACCAACTAAAGCTTACAAGTTACTGGCATAACCTCTGCGACACTGGTTGTCTTCATCTCGCAGTGGGGAAATGGAGGACTTTGCCACTCAAACTACCACCACTATCACCACTACCATCTTCAGCACCATTTTTACTTTTTCACTGATGGTGTCAAACCCAAATAAAAATATCTCTGTTTGCTTGACATTGACTTAGAAAACCACAAATTAGCACTATCAACATTGTGTTGTATTTTTATATATGTTGTTACACATTTCCTTATTGCATTTTAATCTGGTTTTGACTGTACTTGCAAGATTTTAGTTTGTTGGTGCTGTGAGCTGGACACTACTCTTCTACATCAACATTATCATTTTAACCTGATTAGTGAATGTGTCTAGTAGGTGATGACTAATTCTAGTCAGCCCCAGTCATACTTCTCCTTATACTCTGGCCCTTTTCTTGCCAGCTATCCTACACCTGCGTCTTTGTTGTATCCCACCTGATTTTCTAATTGTGGAACCACAATATAATCAATATTTCTTTTGCCTATTAGAGAGGACATGCCAACCTCTTCCCCCATGGCTGCCCTTACCATTCTTTTAACTTTGCAAACCAAAATTCTCCTCCTTGTCCACCACCCTTCTATATGTGGTGTTTCTCCTTATTATCTAAGTTTCTTGACATTATGAACTGTCTCACTTTGTATTTTTGTCTCTAGCACTTATTATAGTATCTGGCATATAAGAAGTCCTTAATAAGGGCCACCTTCTTTCCTTCCTTCCTTCCTTTTCCTTAA
The DNA here is from genome assembly GCA_028646575.1 of Pseudocheirus occidentalis. Classification (NCBI taxonomy): domain Eukaryota; kingdom Metazoa; phylum Chordata; class Mammalia; order Diprotodontia; family Pseudocheiridae; genus Pseudocheirus; species Pseudocheirus occidentalis. Next base: position 2,778,927 of record CM053597.1, read on the forward strand.
TCAGTGGGAAAAAATAGAAAAAGAAAAGTAGAGAAGGAAGAACAAAAATAAGAAACATTAAATATTTTAAAGTGACAGATCAATGAGAACCTTTCCCACCCAACTTAGTCTAGGGATTTGATGAGGAAATAGTGGATAAGATCATTCCTGACAAATGATGTAGGGAAAAATGTACCTGTATTTGAGAAAGAAGAGTGTGACTGTGACTGTACTTAATACTTAGAATTTATTTTTCAAAATCCAATAAAAGAAGACGATGGCAATGAAAAACAGGAAAGAAGAATGGAAAATGGCAATTCTTCTGATACCAATTTTCCTGACTAGTCGAGCCATTACTACACAAATAAAATGGCACAGAGTCCTCCAATGAAAATGCCCACAATCTCTGGGAGAGACTCTCCCAGGCTCCCCAAACAGGCTCGTTTGTCATTCTTATAGGTCAGAATAAACCAATAAAAGCAAACAAAACAGACAGCATTGAACAAGAAATGGAAACTTGCCAAGGGCAACAAATAGATTTTTAATTTTTTGCACGTAACTGCTCTGGTTCTCCTGTGTCTGTCTGTGATGGATGAGGTGAGTAGTGGATCCTCAGTAAATTCTAATCCCTAAATAAATTACAGTCCCGCAACAATGAATAAACCACACTATTCTTCTCTGAAGACTGAGGTGCTTTGGCTTTACATTTGTGGGCTTTCTGCCCAGTGTCTGTTTGGGGAGGGCGAGTGGTCTTTGGAGACCAGAGCAGCTTATTTATACACTATAGCTTTCCTTATACTAATGACTTTCTTTTTAGAGAACATGATTTGCAAAATGCCTTCCTCAGAATAACTCTGTGAGGTAGGAGGTGAAAGTTTGATCATGTTCATTTTGTACATGAAGAAACCAAGGCCTATAGAAGCTAAATGGCTAGGGGTCAGTGCCAGATCTTGGGAGTGGCAACACAGCCATGTGGCCCTGATTTTCTGAATCAGAGGTTGATCTGACTCCTTCTTCTTCCCACTGTTCCATGTTCCTTTCTTCTTCCACAAGGAAGGGATGCAATATGAAGCCCAAAGGGAAGGTCTTTGGAAGATCCAAATCACTGAAGTTAACTTGGGATTCTATCTCAATTTACCTACTTTCAAGTAAAGAAAACATTAGACCACCCTTAAGTATGCTGCGATAAGCTTCTCAGAAAGGTCTTTTCCTTTCCCAATCATTTTTCTTCAGAATTGCTGAAGAGAATGACCTCTGCCTTTCCATGTGTGTCTACATTTTGTGGTTTATGATTTATTGATTGACTTTGTATTTTTAAAATTTTCCAACAACCAGATATTATTTTAATGTTTTGGAGAACAACCATCTTTAGTAGAAGTAGCTCTTTGTTGTTACCTTCATGCTAATCCTCCTCATCAGATTTGGTTAACCTTCTAGGTTTCCTGAGCAATAATTCTCAGGAGTGTCGCACTTCGAAGGGAGTATAGTTCCAGTTCGCATGCTTTTCTGTAAAGCGACCATAGCACTAGGACAGAAAGCTCATGTGGTCTCCCCAGCCCACTCATGCTCAGAGTGTAGAGGATGACACACCCTCTCCAAGGATACCAAACCAAGCTTGGAAAGGACCTTGCAGGAGACCTGCTTGAACCCCTTGATTTTATAGTTGCAGAAACTAAGGAAACCCACAGTAGAGGTGTGAGAGCAATGATGAGTGCTGGCACATCTTATCTTTCAAGACTGTTAGGAGAGGAATGTTTTAGAAACCTAAGAGCACCCTGGGAATGTGACATGATTACAGTTTGTGTCATTCTCACTAACACACTTCTAATAGTACTTATATGATGCTAGAAGATGAATTTCACCGGACTTCACATTATGCAACCTTTATTGCTAAGATTTATGATTCCTGTCCCATTTATCATTAAATGACTGGGAAACTCTGCTTTGTTGAGAAAATCAGATTATGGCAAGAACCTGGTAAGGAGCCACACACTTGCCAGAGATACAGATCCAGGAGAAGAAGATTCTGGAAAATATAGTTGGAGAAATAATTTCTTCTCTCTGTTTATCCCGACTAAGTGTGCTCCTCCCTCACATCTCTCCTCCTTCCCTCCTCCTTACCCTGTGCCTTGCTACAAGTGCCTGCACACTAAAAGAGATTGTGCCTGTAACTCCCCTGGGCAGCCCAGGCTTTTGTCTCCATCAAATGAGACTTTTATCACTCACATATAAATACAAGGACTGTTGCTTCTTCTATCCTGCACATGCTTTAAAACACTGGAAACTTTAAACATATATTTATTTTCTTTAATCAGTGTTACTTCCCCCACCTCCCGTTATGACATAAATAAATGATCAAGGAAAAAGAGCTACCAGCTTCTTGTTCCCAAGGCCTGCTGTTCTCATTTCAGCCTTCCACCACCTCTCTGGCAAGGAGGAGGAAATGTATTCCATGATCAGTCCTTTGAAATCAAGAGCTACCATTTTCTCATCCCTAATTAGGAAGTATCAACGATCTTTTCAGATTCCGATTGTAATGTCTTGTTAACCTGGCAATTCATTTAACAAAGTTAACAAAGTTCAGAGAATAACCCATTGTCTTATGGGTGGGAATGATCAGTGCTTTTTATTTAACAACCTGACAGTGAAAAAAAGACTAAATTTAAAATCACTTTATCTCTGGCACTTATTTGCTAGGAGAGAATTAAGTTAGTCCACTTTCCCTTAGTTTCCCATCTATAAAAGAATGATTCTAAGATGAATTCCAAGAGGCAGGATGGTGTCATGCTGAGAGAAGCGACTTTCCTATGACGGAGACTAGGGACCGAGTCCCACCTCTGCCTTATAATGGCTGGTCCTGGAAAAAGTCACTTAACCTCTTATTGTCCTGGCAACTCCCTATGCCAAGAAGATACAAACATTCACCTATTTGCTTTACTACATATAGTTTCTGATTAGGACGCATCCAGTAAAACTCATCTCATACCTCTTCCTCCTGAGAGTTTGTATTCCCTGGAGTTTCTTATAATTGTGACCTTGGTCAAGTGTTTTTACCTTAAGTTTCAGTTTCCGAAGTCAATTATCTATAAAAAGGAAGATGCTATTGGCTTCCTGCATGGGGGCACTCTACAGGCACCACGTTTGCTCTTTACTGGGGACCTTGTGCAATGTGCTAATTTTGCAGAAGTTGGACATAGTTGGATATAGGCTATTTCCAGAAGCTGTATTCATGGAGCCAGAAAGGAGAGGTGTGGCTGATATATTCAGCTTGTACCTTGGTAATTTGGAAAGACCTCTCAAAGCCTGATCCATGCTTCAGATGCCCTGTATTTGACCAAAGCAGATTGTAATCTTCCTTACCAGGAGGTTCTGCACTGTTCTTTAAAGGCAGAGACAGGTCAGTTCATCTTCTTCACAATGCAGTGGCGGGGAGGCTGCTCACACTTTAATACACTACTTTAGACTACATTACTGCCAATCTGTCCCATTCCTCTCGGAGCCTGACTGCTGAGAATGGCCCACTAAATGCAAGCTAATGTCAGATATTAATGCTGAATTAAAACTGCAGGTAAAGATGGTGACAGTGCCCTATTCCTGTCTGTGGACTTGACAGCAAATTTATTTTGCTAGAGCTAAAAACTAATTAACCTCCACTGGAAAAGAATTCTATTACCAGCAACTAGCCTGCCATGCCAAGTGTGCTCCACAGAAGTGTTCCAGGCAACCATGGCCTTGAGCAGGAGGTGCAACACACCTAGAGTTTCTACTTTGAACTCCCACCCCAGTCATTCCCCTGCCTCTCCTTGGCAGGTTGGCTATCCCCCAATATTACCCTGTTCTGTGAGGCATATATGGTTGGAAGAAAATTGCACAAAGCATAGGAGTATTCACTTAGTTTTGAGAGGAGTTCATGCTTCCCCATGCCTTCCAAGGCATTTTATTTCAACAACATTGAACTTTTAATGAAAGAAGGTCGACATTCCATAGACATTCCAAAGAAGGTCGACATTCCATTTACAAAGATATATGTAAAGAAAAAAGAAAACATACCTGTATCTGTTCCCCTTTTCTCTTGTTGGTCTTCAGTATCAAAATCAGTCATTCGTTTATGGCAAGGTTGGGGTTGGGTTTCTGACACCTAACATTTAATCTCTCCTCTTGTCCTTGTTGTGACTGAAAACTAGTCTAATCTTATATCTGTGGTTGCTCCAAATGGTTCTACAGAGTAAGCAAACTCAAAAGTATCCAACCCTTTATTTATTGATAAGGGTTTGAGGATAGATTGATGATTGTTTTAGTATAAGTAGATGACCACAGATTACTTCATGAGGAAAGAGGAAGGTTAGGTGGGAAAGAATATGTAAAGAGGAAGACTGGATTTGGAGGTAAAAAGACCTGAGTTTGAGTCCTAACCATTTACTTTCTGTCTGTATGACCCTCAGCAAATCTCTTAACAACTCTGAGCTTCACTTACCTCTGCAAAATAGGGAGATATATAGCACTTCACTTTGAGGACAAATGAAAGATTCAATTCCAATGATAGAGGAAAGTGCTTGGCAAATCATGAGTTATTAATGAAATGAGGGATCTTATTACATATCAAAATATTTACTGTTGTGGATATAGTAGAACTCCATGTTAAAGCAGTCATGTGAGAGGATTGTCCTGATCAGACAAATCCAGCACCCATGCTCTGAGCTCTCTGGCTTCCATCGCTGGTTTTCCCTTTACTTAGGCTTTGGCACCCTCAGTTCCCTTTGAAAATCAGTCTGCTTCCCTGATGGGCAACGTCAGGAGTTGTAGTCGTTGTTAAAGGCTTTTATTTTACACTGAAGAGCAGCCCCAGCCACTTGAACCACTGTACCTGAATTTCCTGAATCAAGGGACAAGTACTGTGCTGAAGTCAGCGAGGTTGTATTTGTATGTAGCCTAAAAGTTTGGAGAGAAATAGCCCCTGAAGGTGTGGTCTCTTCTGGACAGACACCTGCCTTAAGGTTTCTTGTTTGGTTTTTAATTTAGCCATGGTGGCCTCCCTTCTCTCTCACTTTGGAGGTTATTAGGACACTTCCACGCTGTCAAGGCAGCCAGCTTAGGGCTATCCTTGACTCTTGCCTTTCTTTTCCCACTGGTCCTCCATATCACCCATTGCTAACTCTAGTCATTTTTCCCTCTTCCTCTGTACTCTGCCATCTCCTTCTCTCCATGTTGCTGCTGCCAGACTATCTGTAGTATAGGTTTTCTCCCCTCTAGAGGGGATGCCTGGAGCAGCCCTCTGATAGGCCTGCTCTCTTCCAGGCTCTCTCTTCTGCAATCCATTTTCTCACTCAGCTGATCCAATTATATTCCTGTCTGTGCATGTCCCTCTTCCATTCCATGGTAACAAGTGCATTCCTATTCTCTCCAGGATGACAAACAAATGAAGAACAGCAACTACCAAACTCTTGAGTGTGTTGTTGAAGGCTCTCCATGGCAGGTTCCTAGTGGTAGATCCAACTGAATTTCAGATCATTCTCCTCCTCAACCTCTCTACTCTAATATGAAATAGAACCTCAACCAGTTATATCACTAGTTGTCTCTGTTGCCATTCTTCAGGCTGCTCCCCATTCCAGGAAGGACCTTGTGCAATCTATGGGCCTCCTTTCATGGTCACTTTGAGTAGCACTTCTTTCAGAAAGCCTTTCCTGATTCATTGTCTGCTTTCCAAGCTCCCACCCCGACCCACCCTCTCATCTGTGCTCACTTCCTACTGAAGTCACTTCATATTTCATTGTGGCTTTGAAGTTCTGTATTCTGCCCCCATGGTCTTATAATACTATATGCTCCTTGAGTGTGTGCATTGCATCTTTCTCTGATTTTATATCATAGGAGTGTAGTGTATCCTTGGGAGTGATCTTGGAGGGCCTTGACTCTGATCTTCATTTTACACAGGGCAGACCTGAGTCCCAATGCTGTTAAGTGCATCATCCAAGGACCTCAAGGGACTAATTGAGAGACCCTGGCCTGAGACCCCACACAAATGGATGTTAAATGAATCACATTAGACTTTTCCAATTTAAAATTCGACTTCATAAAGTTTCCCCAATCAACATTTCAACATGTTTGAGAAAGCTAAAAATGTCACATCTTCTCTACATAACGTGTTCCTGATCTTGATCATTTCAAGACAGGGAAGAAATAAACAAGCCTATATGATTTACCCATTCTGGAAACATTTAGCTGGAAAACAAGAGGGCCCTTCTTGTCTTGAAATGGTTCCTGCCCTTACTCCTTTTCTCCAGCAAAATGCCTTGAACTGGTGTTGAGGACACAGTTGATTTCAGAAGCCAAAGAATCACAGCTTTTTTTTTTT
>CM053597.1:2785754-2812638 GCA_028646575.1 Pseudocheirus occidentalis
TGCTGGGGCTCTCAGCCATTCCTGCTGGTACAGCCGCCTTCCACTGCTTCCGTGCCCTGGGAGCAGTTTGGCCGGACCGCTCTTCTCTTCCCCAGTTAGCAAAATCCACCAACCTTTCTCTTAGCCTTTTTTTCTTCTGGCCTGATAAATGTGGTAATTGTGCCTCCAGTGCAGTTGATCTGCTCTCCTATAGAGGCAGTTACCTGCCCGATGCCCCAGGACTTGAGCCGGCCTGGTTTCAGCTGCGACTCCCAGACTGCTGCAAAGAGCCCCGCCTGCTGCGCTGCCTGTGGCAACAGATGTACTTTCTGTCTTTTGGAGAGTTTTGGAGCTTGAAAATCTGTTTAGAATTACATTTTATGAGTTTTTTTAGCGTGCTTGTGTGGGAGCTGTGGTGCTTTGCTGCTTCTATGCCGCCATCTTGGCTCTGCCCCCTATCTTTCTCCTAGTCTTAACCAAAACTGAAAGAATTACATAAAGTCTCTTATCACTCTTGTCTTAGTATATATTATTTTAGGTCATTTAATGTTTCCTTTATGAATTTGTGTGCCAAGGGCAGCATGTAAGTTCAATATTGATCATAATTTGACATCTATTTCCTTTCCAGATATATAGTTGAATTGTTTTGTTTGGTTAACCATTTTTATGTTTTGAATATTAGTTTTTGCTTGGCTTAATAGCAGGATTATAATTCTTATTTTTAAAAATTTAGTTGATATATAGTAATACTTTTTAGTCCCTCATTTTTATTTTTTACATATCTTTTAAAAATGTTTCTTGTAAGCAACAACTTGTGAGATTTTATTTCCTTATCCAATGTCACTACATTTGTTTTTTAATATATTATTTAATCCATTGACATCAAAAGTTATGAAAGTTAGCTTTTTACTTTTCTCCATTTGCCTCTAATATTGTCTTTTCCTCTGAAATAGTATTTCCCCCTCTTCCACAGTAAATATATTGTGATATCTTTTTTGTTATTTTAGCTTTAACGATTTAAGGCCATTCTATTCCAACTAGTTCTCTTTACCTCACTCAACTCCTCCCTCCCCTATTTATTACTCCTTTTCCTGGCTTTGGAAATTTGCCTTTTAGTTCTTTTTTTGTTTGTTTTTATCTAGTGTTTTTAAATCCCTCTCTTTCCTCCTCTTTAAGTCATCAAGTAGAATCCCCCATTTTCTTCTGCCTTTCAATCTATTTTGCTCATTACTTTTGTTTTTAATTTCATCGTGCCTTTTTCTAAAGAAATACATCTCTCATTTTCATTTTTTTTATCTTTTTGCCTATTCTAGAGTCTAGTCTTTGATTTATTGTAATTCATATGTAATTCTTAATTCTCTGTATTTCTCATGGAACTGAAATATTTGAGTTACCATTATGGGTTCTTTTGTTGAAACAGTTATTCTCTTGTAGATAGTAACCCATAATCTCATTTTTTTCTGATGTGATTCAGTCTTATAAAATATCAGTTCTATCAATATATTCAATATTTTCTATTGAAGGTGATAGGGAGAATAATGCCCCAGGGTAAAAATCTTTCTATGTCCCTGATTCTGTAGTTAATTACTGATCTTCACTCTCCCTTTCCTCATTTTTTTCCCTTTGGCTCAAAATCTGCTCCCTGGATCCAAACCTTTCCACTCTTCTGTGCATCCACTGATCCCAAGACCTCTTCTTCTGAGACAGTCTGAGCAGCCTCTCTGAGCATCAAAACCTTGCAGATAACACTCATTGGTAGTCCCCCATTTGGCTTTATAGAACATTTTCCTTTTCCAACAAGAGCTTTCATCAACTGTATTCTCTTCCTCCACTGAAACAAAGATTCACTCTTTCCTTTTCCCCTTTTCAGTCCCCCCTTTCCTTCCTTCCTTATTCTTCTGTAGGCACTCTTCTTCCTGACATATTACAATGGTTATTTTCCCTTCCTTGTGTGTCTTAGGCTTGGTTAGGATGCATCATATATTCCCCTGTATCTCCTTACTGTTGCTTTTATGGACCATCTCAATATGAATTGATCAATCAATCCATGCTCAATAAGGACCTGCTATATGCCAGGCACTGTACTGAGTGCTGAGGATACAAGAGGCTAAAGATTTTTCCCATTTTGCAATTTATTCGCATAATAAAAGTTGATTCACTTGCCAGAATAGTGTTAGGAGATTCAGTCTATGATTTTTTGATCTATATCTCCACCATTATCTTTGTTCCAAGTCTTTCTTCCTTGTCTCCTCACGTACGTATAAGAGTTGTCTTACTGGTCTGACTGTTGTCACTTTGCTATTGTATTTGACTGCCTTATTTGTTTGTCCCTTGTATTTCTGTAGTCTGGGTATTTGAGAAGTAGAAAATCTCTCCAGATTGAGTTTTCTCCTAGGACATCTCAAATACCTTTTTATAGAATGTTCATCTTTGTTTTTTTCCATTTGTGTCTACACTGGGTTTGTAAGGTAGGTCACTTTGGGCTACATTGTGAGCTCCGTTGTACACTATTCCATTTTTGCTTGCATTCCTGTTGTGTACAGACTAGTTTGATGCCATTCAGATATCCTTTCCTTTATATTTGAAAATCTTTCTCCTGGTCAATTGCAGAGCTGGTTTCTCAACAAAATTGTTCATTTTAAACACTATGGAGTTCAAAGTGTGTTTTTTTCTCTTGGGGCAATGTATGAATTCTTGTGGTTGGCATGTGTTTGGTCTCATTTCAGATGGTCTGGGATGTTTTCTCTAATTTCTTGGATTTGGGACTTCAGGTCTTTTGATGTGGCATGTTCTCCGGATGGATTAAAATACTTAGTTTGTGTCTATTCCTTCTTTAAAAAAACCCAATGATTTACTTGCATAAATATATAAACACCATTATTTATTGATATTACTTGTTTTTCTTCTAGTTTATCCTTCAATCCCGTGCATTTATATTCCAAGTCAAGACAATGCTTTCTCTCTCTGCCTCCCTCTTTCTGTCTTTCCCTCTCTCCCTCCCTCTTCTCTCTTTCCCTCACTGAGGCCTGCCACAATGATTCACTGTGACAATTATTTCTGCTGTATAGGCATAAATTTTGCTGTCACAATTCTAATTTCACTTCTGACCCATTCAGGGATATGCAGTAGTAGGAGCATTCTTCCTTGGCAATCTGTGTGGTTCTCTGCCTCATTAGGTGTTGATTCATTCTCTTTTGTTTTATAACACTTATTTGTAGATGCCTGAACTCATTTACTTGTTTTGGAGGTCATATCACTCCGCTATTAATATTTCTCCTGTTCGTTTATCTGCAGACATCAAAGATTTTAAAGTTTTCTTCCTCTTGAGATATTTTGTAATTTTCATACTGTCCTCTCCCTATTTTCTCCTATTGCTCATTTTCTGACTCTTTCTCCTTTTATGTTAGTTTCTCTGGAAAATTTCTGGATCTTAAGATATCTCAGCCTCCTTTCACATGGGGCACGTCATGATTCTCCCTCAGGCTCTGGCCCAAATGATGTCTAGGGGGCAGGACTGGCTACATTTGGATACTGCACTCTTTATCTCAGGTTTAATTAAGTGTACAACTTTTCATGTTCACCATCCCGCCCCCATTGACTCTTTTCTTTTCTCCTCTGACACAATGGCATGGAGTGCTGTCATATTGTGATAAGAATTTAGACAAATTTTTGTTTTATAGAGGTTGCATCTCCATGACTCTGGGGAAGGAGGAATGAGATAGAAGAGGCCGTGGTTAGAATTGAGTTCTATTTAACATGATTGGGCATGTTTATACAACCTTTCTGCTGGAGCGTCAGGGACAGTGGAGAAAGGGTGGTGAGGTAGCAGGTTGGAGAGGACTGAGCTTTACTATACTTGTCTGATCTTACATGATTAAATTTTTGTCTTGCTTGTGTTCTTGGTGTTCTAGATCATGGAAACAACTGAAATTGTGCAACTCGGACAAATAGCACAAAGTTGTAGAGTTCACGAGGGTCAGAACAAACGTTGAATCCTTCAGGTGGCTGGTCATGTGATTCCAAAGTCCTTGATCTCTATGATTTTATGCATTTCTTATGCCAGATAAGTTGTTGACCATCTTGGGGTTTTCTATTCATCAATTCCTGCATATATTTCTTCCTATGTGAGGTTATAATTATTAAATGCTTGTTTCTTCCTATGATATGATGGTGGTATAATAGAGTATCTTTAACAACAAAATTGCACTATTATTGTGTATATGTATGTATGTATGTATGTATGTATGTATGTATAGTGCTTTAATGCTTGCAAATCACTTCCCAAATGTCATCTCATTTTATCTTCACAACAGACATGCAAGTGACTTCTATGGGAGGCAGCTAGTCAGCATGAAAGAGAAACGTCTGGAATTAGAGTGAGGAAAACCTGGGTTTAAGCTTAGTCTCATACACTCACCAGATGTGGGATACTAGCTAAGTCACTTAACCTCTATTTGCCTCAGTTTGCTCAACTATAAAGTGGGGAAAATAACAAGAGCTCCCAAGGTTGTTATGAGAATCAAATAACATGATAACCATAAAGTTCTTGGCACAGGACCTGGCACATTGAAAATCATACAGAAATGTTGCTATTACAGGTATCATTATCAACACTATTATTATTATTCCCATTTTACAGATGAGGAAACTAAAACAAATAGAAGTTAAGTGACAGACACAGCATCACACAGTTAGTAAGTGTATGAGGTCAGATGTGGACTTGGCTCTTCCTGACTCCAAGCCCAGTGCTCCATTATATCATATGCTCCTCTTAAGCCAGCATTTAGTCAAATATTTGCTTTCTTTTCTCTAATCTAAACCTGATTTCCTCCTCTGAACTCCCTTTTCTTCCCCTCACCCGGCCCAACTGCAGACACTTTCAGTTTGTTTTCATTATTATTTTCTTTCTTTTGTTTGTTGATGCTTCTATGTGTCAGTTGAATGCTGTGGACCCAATCCTTTCTATCTTCTCACTCCATCTCTTGTCCTCTTTTAGAGATATTAATTAGTGATCTCTTTCTAAAAAGTGATATTTTCATTCCACTCATTTCCTTAACCTTCCTGGAGTTTCAGGTACTCTCTTCCTAAGGATACTATGTCTCAGTGGGGGTGGTGCTGGAAAACCTGGCAGGTTTGGGCCATGAGGGCACATAGCTCTTCTCCTTTGTCTTCTTCATTCTAACTTATCCTGTTGAATGTCACTGCACTTTCTTTTTGAATTAATAGCTTCCTGTTCAGCCTGAGCTTCAAATTTCCAGATACTCGACTGCTTTCTCTTTCCTTTTGGGATTTAATAGTGATGTGAATGGCCATATCTTATAGAAGCTTATTTCCTGAAACATTTAAACCCCCCCTTCCCAAGTAGAAATGTTTTGTCGTCTAAGAAAATAAAATTGCCCACACTCCCATACTCCATGTATGTCCTTATGTATATTAGCCACATTAACAAAGCAAAAAATAAAAATAATATCTCTTTGTTATTTCTATATAAAAGTATTTTAGCTCTGTTGTTTGGTCAGTTTGTAAGTTGAGCCTGCAGCTCACCCCTGGGTACTTAAGAAGAAGGATTTTAAATCCTTCTATTTTTCCAAATCTGTGTATGTGTATACACACACACATATGCATATATACATGTGCACCTACATATAAATATATGTGCATGTGTGTATATATGTTTACATATAAATATAATAAAGATAAAATGCACACATATATCCACACACATGTAGGTATGCATATATGCAAATGTATGTATACAACACTATATATGTGTATGTGTATATGCACACTTTGTATATATGTGTGTGTACACACACATAGACATATATATCATTTATTCATGTAGTCACATATATACACATGCATGGATATGTGTGTATTTGTACCTATATAATCTATACACATTTGTATACATGCACGTGTACATATCTGTGTATATGTAAACACATGCATGTACTCACATAAGCTCAATTTTACAGGATATACGAATTTACTCTGTTAGCTAATCATTGTTGATTTTTATAATGTAATATAACAATTCTTTCTTCAGTTTCTTATGTAATATATGCATCTGTCTATCTGGACATCTAGGATAACCACGTGTGACCCATGTGTTTAATAGAGAGATTTCTGCTTTGGATATAATTGGGGTTCCAAATCCATTTTACTTTCCCTGACAGATCTTGAGGGGGAGATCACAGTTAAATTACTTTCACCAGCTTAGCTCCTTCTCTCTCAGACCTGGTTACTTGAATGACAGTCATGGATAATTAGTGGAGTCAGAACTGTAATCATTTCAATGACCATTCACAAATCCTGAGGTCCAACAATGTACCATGCCTCCCACCTCTGGAAGGAGATGTGTGGTATGTGAGGTGCACAGTGAGCCATGTGGTAGTTGGTATAACACAGGTAGAGCTAAACTGAAGTTAACTCTCACTACACCCTCTTCCAAGAATTCCTTCCTCTCTGTTTTTTCTAAAGCTAAAAAAATGCATTGTGGTCATTTCTAATTCAACATCCTATAGGTGGTTGACTCCTCTCTAGTATGGGAATTGTTTTCTCTGATTTATCAGTCTTTTCACATGAGAAGGAATGAGAAGTGATTGCTGAGAGCCCTGGAGGCAGCTGAGCTCCAGGACTGGTGGTGTGGACTTAGACTTGAGTTCAATCCAGTCTCTGACACTTCTTACCATCCTGCCCTCACTCCCAACCTGGAATGGGAGTGTTCTCATGGGTTCAATGGATCAGAACCTTGGTCTTATTTTTCCACAGTCGGGATAAGGCTTAGATGAACCATAATGACGCATGCAGGGTTTTGCAAACAGCTGAAGTGTGAGGTTTTTTCCTTCAATTATGGGCAGTGCCAAGATGGGGATAATTTGACTTGTTACAATCATAACAGTAACAACACCACATGAAAGGGAAGCTGACTCTTCTGGAGTTGGGTGAGTGTCTCCTGTGCTCTAGGCCTTGGTTTCTCATCTATGTAATGAAGTGATTGTAGCACAGACATGTTCCTTCTACCACTACGATTCTGATGATCATTTACTTCTCCAGATGCCTTTCCTTCTGTCTGACTTCCTTCCTCTCCTCTCCCCACCCCTACCCCCAGCAATGACTCTTTACAGACACCAAATTTAGAAAGAGATGGCATGATGCTATGGATGGGATTGAGAGAAGGTGTTGGAATTAGGAAGACCTCAGTTTTAGTCCTGTCTCTGATAAATACTATGCGCCCTTAGGCAAGGCAGCAGTCACTCACCCTCTCAGTATCCCAGGTAGTTCTGGGAGTTGAGAAGGCAGGCACCCTCACCAAATATGGGTCCTTTCCACAACTTTGAAAAACAAAAACACATGATAAAAGGAAGCACGAAGGTGCCAGATTGGAGCCAGACAAGGATATTATATACCTTGGGACAAATTGAGCTTAATATCATATTCCTTGGCCTATAGTTTCAGTGCAGACGCTCACAATCAGGACTAAAAAAGTATAGGAGGGTGCCTGTTCTAGGTACATCTTCCCTTCAGTTTGTGAGCAAAGTGTCAGCTCTCATTGATTTTCAGAAGCTTAGTATGTGTGACACATTCCTTTTGTGCTCAGCAAGATGAGTCTGTGATTTGCATTTCACTAAAAAGACTGAGTTAAGAACTTCAGGAATCTAGAACCCAGAATGGTATTCAGGAGGGTTCAACCTGGTCTTCTTTGCCTGGAAGTTCATTTGGGTCAAATCCCAAAGCATGGTCAGAATGAAACAGGATAGTCCATTAAGAGCCCATTGGGGAATTGGACATGAATTGCGGCTGTCTGGTGTGCATGCTCATAACTGCCTTGCTTTGCTGGTGCACAGCTGGGGCTGCAAATGCCCAAACACTCAGTGAGGTGTGTGTGTGTGTGTGTGTGTGTGTGTGTGTATGGGTGTGTGTGTGTGTGTGTATGGGTGTGTATGTGTGTGTGTGTGTGTGTGGTGGAGACTTAAGAAGGGTGGAATGCGTGGCAGATACAGGCCTCTGCAGGGACAACTGTATCTTATGTTATCTTTTTGTATCAGAAAGCACCCTAGCAAACCCAGGTCAGCTGCTAGCACAAGTTCTTAGGTCTGCCTTTCTAAAGGAAAGCAACTCAAAATGGGTTAACAATCTTTCTTTAATCAAACAAACATATCATTTACGTAGTTCAGGGGAAAAATCAGCATCCCAAACTCCAGATAATACAAACACAAGTTACAGGCACAAGTTACAAGCACAAGTTACAAGTAGACCAAGAAACAGATCAGCAGATGGGCTTCAAACCATCTGACCATCACATCCATTACCTATTCGAGTTACCAGAGAGGAAAGCACCAACATCTGGGTTTTTCAAAGCCAGGGGCTCAATGACTTCCCAGAGTCTCATCTGGTCAAATCATACAACTCTTCTCAAAGTGAGCCCCATAGGCTTCTCCTGGGTCAGCCCTCTTGACCCACTGTCCAATTACAAAGTGACAAGGTGTGGCCATTCCCAAAAAACAAGCTTCCCGCCACAGGCTCCATGTGACCACATTCAGTCTATTAGGGGGCAGAGTATACTTTCAAATCAGGGAACATTCTCAGAGCCACTTAAGCCTATCAGAGGGCCTAGTGGCAGGAAAGATCTTCAGCTTCTCATTGCACTTGTGGTCCAAATTCTCAGATCTTTTTCACATGGAGTGTCATAAAGCCAGACTTCTCTTAATGTGCACATTTTAACCCAGTTGCAGGATCTGACATTCATTCCACTTAAATTTTTTTTCCTTGTCGCTTGAAGTCTAAGCTTAGAATATATTTATCATGATTTGAATCTCACATTCAAAAGATTCCTGATTTCCTTGAACTTTTCTGAGATCCACAAATGGGTTCCAAAGTTAGCACATCAAGACACTTTATTTGGAAGTGAATCCGAAGGAGAAAATTTTGTTCCTTTAAAGCTTTCTATAAAAAAATATCATGCCTGATCTGGGGGAGGGGGTAATACAGCTTTTGTATGCCAATAAGGAAGTGGGTGTGCTTGCATTGATAAATAATCATTTTAATTAAAAAAATCACACTTGACTTTGCAATGTCTTTATTTCCTGTCATCACAGTTCTCCCTGGGTACTTCTTTTATACTCTGTACTGCTAGTGTTCTCAATAAAATGATGAAACCAGAAGATAAGGCCCTAGTTGGAGATGGCTAGAAAATAAGCTTGGTCCCTTAGCCAGACATTTCAATGAACTTGGCCTTTGCCATGAGTTCCTTATTTGCTCAAAAGCGTTATTTGAAATACAAGTGATGCAAAGGACAAAGGGAAAAAAAAAACATTGACAGATATGGAATAACAGCCAGTGGCAACTTTTGACTTGGCAGGGACTCACAAAGCATCATCATCATCATCATCATCACCACCAAATCAAAGAGTATGTGGCCCAGCTTTGAAGTGAGACCAATGACGTGCTGGGACTCTCGAGGTATTGTTCACTGGGTGGATGTCATGTGGAGAATTTCCCAGAAGGGATTTAAAAGCTGAGAATGATCAACTGCTATTTTATTATTTCATCAGATTAGACTGTATCCCAAGAGAATGCTTTATTTTAAAAAACATCAATAAGAACATGGCAATGATAGACCAAATTTAACTTAATTCTGCCAAATTTTTGCATATTTTAGTAATGTTTCTAAGGCACAGACCTTGAATAACAAATGTTCTGTCTTCTACATCCCAGTGGGCAGATGTCTTCCTGCTTTTCTCACCAACAGGACCTATTTGGCAGCTGTGTTAGTTGCGTTGAACAGATACTCACATACTTAAATAAAGAGATACATCTCAAATTGCAGATTCTTATTATTGGCACTTCATTTGCTTTTGTAAAAATTAGAAGAGACATCCATTTCTTTTGATTTTCTTAGAAAAAAGTCACATTACTGGAAGGGTGGCCAACAGCCACATAAAGAGGGGAAGGACAAACATTTAAAGAAAGGTGATTGAAGACAACATAGATTCTGAATGAGTAAGGTACAGCACCTGGAGAAGCAGGGCCATGATTGATGAAGGCCTTCATTAATAATTCATTCACCCTAAAGATTTACCACTTCTACTAGGATTGCTTGGGGGCTTGATTTGTTTTATTAGTTGTTAGTAGGTTTCTAGAACCTCAGAGCTGAATTACTTATACTTTGTATAAAATGGTTATTTGGCATTTAAGGATCAAATCGTACCAAATAAGAACACGGAAAAGAACTTGCAGGTAGCATGTGAATGGTGTGTACATGGAAACCAGTAAGTGACCCCGATAGACTTCACTGCCTATCAGGAGAATGGAGAATTTTAAAATCAGCACAGCACTTTAAAAACCTAAATATACTCACTTTTCTTTTCTCTGAAATTATAGGAAATTGATCATAATCCCACTTCCCCAGATATCTGATGTAGGAAGATGTTCAAAATACTTGGCCAATGATACAACAAAGAGCATCATTTGGGGATTATTCAAGGATGTACATTTGCATAATGGATCAGCTAAGAAAGCAAAGCCTCAGCTTCAGTGTTGGAAGGGATTTTAGAGTCATTCTATTAGACTCAGACATCCACAGGTATCTCCACTACAACTGCCACCAAGAGGCCATTCACTCTCTGCTTGAAGAGTTCAAGGAAGGAATACACAGCATCCCAAGGAGTCCCATTCTACTTTGGCAATGTTCTCATTTCTGGAAAGTCTTTTTGTAACATCAAGCATATATTGGGTTTTCTAAATCTCCTGCCATTGTTTCTAGCTCAAACTTTTGAGGGTCCAAATGAAGATCTAATTTCCTCATCCATATGGCAGCCCTTTCATAACTCAAAGATGGCTATCGCATGACCCTTATGTTCTGTACCTCAGATTAAGCATCTCACTTCTATTCATCCTCCTATGACATGAGCTCCAGGTCATCTATCATCTTGGTTGTCTTCCTCTTGCTATTCTCCAGCTTTTTGGCCCCTTAAGAAACTGTGGTGTGCAGAGGCAGATCACAACCCTCCAGACGTGGTCTGACCAGGGCAGAGTACAGAGGCACAATCCCTTCCTTCTTTCTGGAATCATTGCCACTCTGAACCCAAGATCATTCAGGCTTCTCATGCTGCCACACCACACTAAAGAATTATTTTAGTGTGCATTTTACTAAACCTCTCAAATCTTGTTCAGAGACACTGCTGTCCAATCACACCTCTCCCATCTTTTATTTATTAAGTTTAGTTTCTGAAACAAAGTATAAGCTTTTGCATTTATCCCTACAGCATGCCATCTCTTTAGATTCACCTAATTGCTCTAGCCTCTAAAGGTCTTTGTTTCTTAATTAAATTTATTTTTTTATAATTAACAGAAATTGATTTTCTCTTCTCCCACTGGGAAAATGAAGAAAGAAATGAGCAAACCTTACAAAATGTCCATAGTCAAGCAAAATAAATTCCCACATTGACCCTGTCTATGCACATGTACATGTGTGTGTATGCATATATATGTACTATATAAACACTAATATACATATGTATGCACAGATACACATATACATGGGTACGTATATACGTGTGTGTGTATTTATGCATTTATATGTATATCTACTTCATTTTATGTCCATATTATTTATATCTATTACCTCTCCATCAAGAGGTAGGAAACATGCTTCATTTCTGGTCCTCTGAACTGATGCCAAAGTGTTTTGGAATCTTGTCTCCATCACACAGTGTTTTTGGTATTTTTCGCAGCTTTGTGTCATCTGCAAGTTTGGTAACCTTGTCACGGCATGCCATGCTGTGCTATGCCATGCTACATGGGTCTTTATTAAAGTCCCTGATAAAAATGTTCCACAGCATAAGGACAATTGCACATGCCTGAAGAAACTCACTTAAGACATTCCTACTGCCAAATTGACACTGAAATATTAAAAGTATTGAGAGTATTAATATTACTTGTAATGTTGTAAGTATTGTAAGTAATATTGTAATATGGTAAGTAATTGTAAGTATTAATATTAATAAAATATTAAAAGTTGTGAGTATGGTCATACCACTAATTCTAAATGTGGTTAAGTGTTGTATTTGAAGATATCTATTTACTTTTTTAGTGAGACTAATAAGAAATAGTTTGGTAAATGTTTTGGTAACCAATAGCAACAATAGCGTCATTAATGAGTTTGGTGACCCTGACTTCCCACCCCCAATAAAAATGGAACTGAGCAAATAAAATTACAATTGGATTTCTCTTTAGCAAGTTACAACTGCCCCACCCCACCCCCAAGTCTTATTTTTCTCATAGGTAACAATGAAAATATTCAACTATAGGATCTTAAAATCCTTGCCTGAATTATGGGCATTTTGTGATTGTCACAAAAGCAAAATACTCTATCCATCTATTTCTCTATCCATACATATATAGTCATACATATATCCCCATGTAGCTGCTGGAGTATTTGGGGCACTCTATTACTTCTGGCATGAGGGCTGCCATCCCATTTTCAGGGCTGCTTCCCACCTTGGGTTTCTACTATTTTACCCAACTCTCTCTTGTGGTTCCAAAGAGCTGTAGCACGCACAGCAGCTACATCTCATAAACCATTTTGACACCCATGCTAAACCAGGTTGAGGCTAACAGGAGGGTTGTAAGACCTCAAACTCATCCATGAGTTAGGGGTGTATCTCTCCCAAGCATATGAAAACTTTCCCTGGTGGAATGAGAGGATGAGAACAATTTATGATAATGGTCATGCAAATGAAACCTGGACATACATCAACATCAGTGCCAGGAAACTGGAAAGACTACTACAACTGATGATAAATTTATATAATCTTATAATTTGCAAAGTACTTTACATATATCATCTAATGTCATTCTCCCAACAACGCTCTGAGTTAGTTAGTGTTATTATCTTCATTTTAAAGATAGCGAAAGATGAAAAATGGTGGAGTAAAAACAGAACTCTGAGAAGCTTCAGCTTCCATGACCTCCAATGCATGTAAAAATGACTCTAAACAACTTTTAGAGCTACAGAACCCACAAAATCACTGACAGAAACAAATGTTACACTTAAGGCAGCCTGGCAGGTCGACAGGAAGGGTTAATCAAACCAGGCTGGGAGATGAGCGCGGTGCCCCTTGAGTTGCATGGTTCTGGCCCCAGGGTGGTCCCGCAGCAAGCCAGCTGGAGCAGACATCAGGAGAGTGAATCACCAGCAGCTGTTGTGGTTTCCAGACTTATCAACTCATAAACTCCAAGAAGAAAGCAAAAGGTCAGTCAGGACCTCCGTTGCAACTGGGTGGAGAAGAGCATGGTCCAGCCCCTGCCCCTGGGGCAAATAGTGGCAAAGGTGTAGCAGCTGAAGCTATCAAATGGCTGCTTCCAGAGCTCCTGGCCTGCAGATCTTAGGGGGACCAAGCAACCATTCAGAGGGTAATTGCTCTTGCTTTAACCTGCTTGGATCTAGGTTGCACTTGGGTGGTGGTCCTGGGGTGTGTGGCCAGTGTGCCAGAGTTTGGGAGGGCTGCAGAGAGGGTATTCTCCTAACTGCTCTAGCAGCTGTGAAAACCCCAGCAATCTGAGGCATAGTTCTCCACAATCTGGAAGCAGAGTTCTTCCATGGCAAAGAGCTCAAAAGTCCAGCAATTGGCTGGCAATATGAGCAAGCAGAGGAAGCAGAAAAAGACCATAGTATCCTTTTTGGGGACAAAAAGGATCAGCACATGGAATGGGAAGAAGACCATGAAGTTAGAACTCCTGCATCTAAAGCTTCCAAGAAAATCTGAACTGGTTACAGGCTATGGAGGAGTTCAGGAAGGATTTTGAAAATCAGTTGAGAGAAGTGGAAGAAAAATTGGGAAGAGAAATGAGAATGATGCAAGAAAATCATGAAAAGGGAGTCAACAGCCTGCTAAAGGAGACCCGATAAAATGCTGGAGAAAATAAAAGAGACTTAAAAAGAGACTTACCCAAATGGCAAAAGAGGCCCAAAAAGCCAAGGAGAAAAACCCCTCAAAGAGTCAAATCACTCAGATTGAAAAAGAATGTCGAACACTCATTGAGGAGAATAATTCCTTCAAAATTAGATTGGAGCAAATGGAAGTTAATGACTTTATGAGAAATCAAGACACCATAAAACAAATCCAAAGAAATGAAAGAATAGAAAGCAATGTGAAATATCTCATTGGAAAAAACCACTGACCTGGAAAATAGATCCAGAAGAGATAATTAAAAAATATTGCAATACCTGAAAACCATGATAAAAAAGAGCCTAGACACTATCTTTCAAGAAATTATCAAGCAAAATTGCCCCGATATTCGAGAATCAGAGGTCAAAATACAAATTGAAATAATTCACCAATCTCCTCTTAAAAACGATCCTAAAACAAAAACTCCTAGGAATATTATAGCCAAATTCCAGAGTTCCCAAGTCGAGGAGAAAATACTGCAAGTGGTCAGTAAGAAACAGTTTGAGTATTTTGGAAATACAATCCAGATAACACAAGACCAGCAGCTTCTATATTAAGGTATTGAAGGGCTTGCAATATGATATTCTGGAGATCAAAGGAGCTAGGATTAAAACCAAGAATCACCTACCTAGCAAAACTGAGTATAATGCTTCATTATATGATCATTCAATGAAACAGAGGATTTTCAAGTATTCTTGATGAAAAAAACAAGAGTTGAACAGAAAATTTGACTTTCAAATACAAGAAGCAAGAGAAGCATGAGAAGGTAAACAGGAAAAAGAAGTCATAAGGGACTTATTAAAGCTGAACTGTTTACATTCCTACATGGAAAAATAATTATGGTAACTCAAGATTTTTCTCAGTATAAGGATAGTTGAAGGGAATATATGTGTATGTATATATGTATACATACACATGTATGTATGTATAGGAGGGTGTATGTGTTTTTAAATATATGTGTGAGTGTGTGCATATGTATGTAAATGTATGCATAGACAGAGGGCACAGGATGAGTTGATTATGAAGGGATGGTACCCCCAAAAATGAAATAGGTAAGAGAGGAATATATTCAGAGGAGAAAAGGAGAGATATATTAAGGTAAATCATCTCATATAAAAGAGGAGAGAGAAAACTTAAATGGCAGGGAAGAGCAGGAAGGTGAAAAGGAATGGGTCAACCTTATTCTCATTGAATTTGACTTAAGGAGGGAATACCATACACACTCAATTGCATATCTTACCCTACAGGAAAGTAGGGAGGAATGAAATAAGAGGAGGAATGACAGAAGGGAGGGCAGACTGGGGGAGAGGGTAGTTAGAAGCAAACACTTTTGACAGGGATTGGGTCAAAGAAGAAAATAGAATAAGTGGGAGCTGGATAGAATGGAGGGAATTACAGTCTTTCACAATATAATGACTATGAAAATGTTTTGCTCAACTAAACATGTACAAACTATGTTGAATTTCTTATCTTCCCAATGGAGATGGGTGAGGAGGGAAGAAGGGAAAAATAAAATCTGGAACTCCGAAGTTTTAAAAACAAATGTTTTAAAATATTGCTTTTTACATGCAACTTGGAAATAAGATATGACTGGGGTATAGAAATCCATCTTGCCCTACTAGAAAGTTAAGGTGGGGGTATGGGGGAGGATATAAGAGAGAACAGATTGGGGAAAGGTATTCGGTAGGCTCTCTATTTGGGGTGTGGGGTAGGGGAAAGACTGAGAAAAAATTGTAGCTCAAAATCTTGTGGAAATGAATGTTGAAAACTAAAAATAAATAAATAAATAAATTGGAAAAAAATAGGAAATATGATGCTGATCGAATATGTGGTAACCAGGGTCATGGATCTAGCAAGTTTCTGGGGGTAGTATTTAACTGAGTTTTTCTTAATTCCAAGACCAGCATTTCTATCCATTGTGCCATTTTTTTCTGCCTGTAAATATATTATTCATTGCATTTTTCTGAAATCTCCATTCAGAGTTCTTCTACATAGAGGTATATATTGATATGTAGCCCTAGATGCATCTTATACATATCACTATCTATGTATAGAAATATATTTATGTCTGTATTCTGATTCAGCACCAGGACGCCAGTTTGTTTGTGCGGGCCTAAATTTTGAAACTCTTTGGACCATATTGGTCATCTTGGTAATTTGAAAATACAAGACCATTGGGGTTTGATTATTGGAGACCCAAAGCCAAAAAAAGCAGATGATGTCAGTTGTGCACAAGACAGCGGAATCAATGATGCTAGCTGCACTGATATGCACAGCTCTTGAGGAAGTTTGTAGCTTCTATTTTAAAATTATATCAAATTATATGTAAAGATTTCTGGGAATAAACTTGTTGTTTTAAAGGGGGGTAGGTCAATAAATGACAGCCACAGGGTTGCTATTATCTCGTTTCCGACTTCCCCAAATTTCGTGAGTGCAATGCAAAGTAATTATCTTTAGAACAGCAGGGGGAAAAAAGGTAATTAAGCAGAATCTGCCTGAACAGAAGTGCATATTTACACAGTGTGGGCCTTGTGGGCTTGTTTTCCAAAGACAGAAGGACATTGTTTGTATTAATTAAAAAATTGCAATCTGATTCAGAAAATTCATAGTAGTTCTGTCTTTAGACTCACAAGGCGCAGGGCTCCTGGCCTTTAGGAGGATGCTCATGAGCCACATGTTCAAAGTCTTTGACTTTTGTGAACAGAGCAGTCTTGGAAATGCTAAGTTGCCTTCCCTGTTTCACCAACAACTGCCTCCTCTTCTCAGAGACCCCCGACACCATGGGAGTGGTCCCCAGAGTTCATTCAGGAATTTATTTCCTGAAGCTTGTCTTGTCTACAGGAAGAGGACTTAGAACTCACTAAATATAGCTCCACATTTTATCTTTCACAGCACTGAAAGCCCCAGCTTTTGAAACAGCATTCACAAACAAAACTGCCTCAGAATCTCATTAACAAGGCATTTGTTAAAAAGTGTTAAATACAGGAAAACACTCTCTTCTGGAAGAGGCCCTTTGGCTGCTGACATCACAGGCCAAGTGGTTCATTGGCAGGCTTTTCATCCTTTCCAAAAGAACAGAAGTGGGTTTGTTTGTGGTTGTGCTTTTACTCGAGATAGCTTGATGAACTCAAAGAAGGCCCCTTCCTCTTTCATTGTTCCTTCCTGAATCAGCATTATTAATAATAATAATATTTCAAAGGCAGGTGGAACCATTGCCCAGGGGACTTATTCCAGCCATTCCCTGGCAAATCATCTGTCAATCATCAAAGGACATTACTTTTAATAGAACTCTTGAAATATAGTCTAATGATATATGATACCTGGAGTTTTCGCAATGGCTCTTAAAATCCCACACAATGATCCCATTGCCTGGTATTCAGAAAGACACATCTTTGTAATGAAATAATATTTGAATGTAAATGGAAGGAAAGCCAAACACATGGAAGTTGTACTATGTGACCTTCCATCTCAGTAAGCCTCAGTGACTCCCTATCACTCATACAGAATCAAATACAAGAACCTCAGATGGGCATTCAATGTCCTTCATAACTGCCTCCTTTTCTAGACTAATTATGTCTTGCCCCTCACCATCTACCATCAGATCCAGTGACAAAAGGACTATCAGTGTTCTGCACATAGGACACTCCATCTCTCAGCTCTGAACATTTTCTTTTGCTGTTCTTCATGCCTGGAACTCTCAGCTTCCTCACCTCTGCCTACTGCTTTCTGAGGCTTCCTTTAAGTCCCAACTAAAATCCTGTCTACTACATGAGGTCTTCCCCAACCACTCAAATTCTAGTGCCTTCCTGCTTTTCCTTATTTCTTATTTTCCTGAATATTACCTGCTTGTGCATATTTGTTTGATTGTTATATCCCCCATAAGATTGAGAACCCCTTGGGGGTAGAACTCCTTGCCTCTTTTTGGGTCTCCAATGCTTAGCATCTTGTCTGGTATATAATAGGCACTTAAATGTTTATTGGCTGACTAGACACTCCAAAAATCTAAATGGACTAAGATTTGTTTGTGCTTTTTTTTCAGATATTTTGGTGTTATACATACTGTCAAGGTAATTACTGATTGTAATGAAAAGGCTTTGTGTGCTCTAGCTAATAGAAAGTAATTGTTTTTAATTGTTTAAATTCTGAATAGTATTACTGGAGGAGTCTGGACATCAGTAATTTTTTTCACAACTAACACACAAATGCCCATCATTAGTACCATTAGTCAATTTCCCAAGTTCCTCTCTGGCCTGGCCAGGGGAAAATCTTTACTTCTTAGCTTCCTTGACTTTCTGTGACATTATATTCGAATTCCATCTTTCTCCAGAAGATTGGTTCTCACATCCCCTTCCCCAGGTGCTGGTGTCTTCTTTTGAATATTGCCTTTTGTCTCTCTGTATATAGCTTTAGTGCACCCAGTTACTTGCATATTGCCTTCTCCCTTAGTATGTGAGTTCCTTGAGGGACAGGATCATAAGTTCACCTTTTTAAAAAAATCTCCAGCACTTAATTCTTATTTAACTGAATGACTGATTGAAAATATCTTAAGTCTGCCAGTACTTGAATCTTATTATTTGGACCAGAAACAGTTGCTATGAGAAGACTCAATACTTGGAAGTAGATCATTTAGTAATAGAGACAAAAAGAAAAGAAAAATGAAATGGTTCTTTGTAGACCCACAGCTACTCCTAGTCATCATGTAGAGGTGGCCATGGATATGGAACAAAGGTGGTTTATCATAGTCTAAAGCCTGGCAAATATGCAAAGATCATATTCTTTCTTTGGAAGAGATGCTAGATTGTCTTTGGAACCAAAGGACAAGAACTCAAGAACCTTTGTCCTAACTCCAATTCTTAGCATATTGCCTAGAACATAGCAGGTTATTAATAAATGTTTATTGATTGATTGTTTGACTCAGTTATCATCTAATTATGTATAGTGTTTTGTATGAGGCATTATTCCCTAGTATTTTGTTGGTAGAGATCATCTGCCTTGATCCATTCTTCATATATAAAAGGAAACAGAGCAGAGGAAAATGTAATTTGTACCATATTACCCAGGTAGTGAGCTTATATTGGAGGTCTTCTCAATAGAAGTATGGTACACTGTCTACTATATCACATTGGCTTCATTCAGTTTGGATTTGGTTTTATTTCTTGTCTTCTAGTATAATTTTTTAAAATTTAATTTAGTTTTCAAGTTTCACTTCCATAAGCTTTTGAGATTTCAATTTTCTCCCCTTTCCTCTGCCCCACATCCTCAAGATGGCCTGCAATTTGATAAAAGCTCTACATACACATTCTTATTAAAAATATTTTTGGGGTGGCTAGGTGGTGCCGTGGGGGCGGCTAGGCGGTTCAGTGAATAGGGCAATGGCTCTGAAGTCAAGAGTACCTGAGTTCAGACACTTAATACTAGCTGTGTGACCAAAAAAAACAATAAAAAAAAGATAGCCAATAATGTGCTTTGATCCGAATTCAGACTCCATAGTTCTTTCTCTGGATGTGGATAGAATCTGACATCGTGAGTCTTTTGGCGTTGTCTTAGATCTTTGTATTTCTGAGAAGAGCTAAATCTATCAAAGTTAGTCACTGAAAGATGTGGCTGTTACTGTGTACAATGTTCCCTTCTTTCTGCTCTCCTCATTCAGCCTCAGTTCATGTAAGTCTCTCCAGACTTTTCAGAAGTCTGCCTGATTATCATTTCTTATAGCACAATAGGATTCCATTACACTCAAACACCACAACTTGTTTAGCCGTGTCACAATTGATGGGCATTCCCTCATTTTACAATTTGTGGCCACCACAAAAAGAGCTGCTATACATACTTTCGTACACGTGGGTCCTTTCCTTATTTTTATGATCTCTCTGGGCTACAGTGGTATTGCTGGGTCAAAGGGAATGCACATTTCTATATCCCTTTGGGCATAATTCCAAATTGCTCTCCGGAAGGTTGGCTCATTTCAAAATTCCACCAACAATGTATTGGTTTTCTAGTTTTCCCACATCTCCAGCACTTATAATTTTCCTGCTGTTCCATGTTAACTAATCTGATAAGTGTGATATGGTACCTAAGATGGTTTTTGTTTTGGATTTCTCTAATCAATAGAAATTTAGGGCATTTTTTTCATATGATTCATAGATAGCTTTAATTTCTTCCTTTGCAGTATGCCTTTTCAAATCCTTTCACATTTATCATTAGGGGAATGACTTATATTCTTATAAATTTGACTCAGTTCTCTATTAAAAATGAAGTGTTTATTAGACATACTGGTTGTAAAAATTCTTTCCCAGTTTTCTGCTTCCCTCCTAATCTTTGTTGCATTGGTTTTCTTTGTGCAAAAACATTTCAATTTAATATAATCAAAATTATCCATTTTGCATTTCATAATGTGTGCCATCTCTTGTTTGTTTATAAATTCCTCCATTCTCCATAAATCCAACAGGTAAACTATTTCTTGCTCTCCCAGTTTGCTGATAGTTCAGCCTTTACATCTAAATTATGTATCCATTTTGACTTTATTTTGGCACACAGTGTACAATGTTGGATTATGCCCAGTTTCTGCCATATTAATTTTCCAGTTTTCCCAGCAGTTTTTGTCAAAAAATGAGCTCTTTTCCCAGAAGCTGAAGTCTTTGGGTTTATCAAACAGTAGATTACTGTAACAATTATGCAATATTCACAACACCCACAGTGGTTATGAATATGTTGGTATAGATGTGAATCACAAAATGTAACAGGCTCTCCACATGGAGGATAGAACCAAGGCATTTATTCAAATACCAGAAAACCAAGTCCCAGAACCAGAAAGACAAAGTAATTACAGTAACCATGAAGTTGGTGCACATGATCAATGGAGCAAACATCCATATTCTCAAGCCTTCACAACAGAACAGCCTCCGTCAAGCAGGGATCCTCCTCTCTCACTCATGGTAGCTCCTCAGCCTGTTTCTTGGAGGTTCTCAGCAGAAATTCCCAAAGGAAAGGTCTCACCAGAAGAAAAGTCTCAGCAGAAGCTCCAGCCTCCAGATGCTCACTGAGAGAAATTCTCTCTCTGTCTCTTTCTCTTTCTCTCTCTCTGTCTCTCTCTGTCTCTGTCTCTCTCTCTCTCTCTCTCTCTCTCTCTCTCTCTCTCTCTCTCTCTCTCTCTCTCTCTCTGGCAGCAGCAGCTACCCTGCCTCCATGATGCTTATCCCAAGAAGTTCTGACTGTCCAGCTTGTGCTCTTGTTTATATAGGTATTAGCTCCTCCCTGTTCAGCCCCTTCCTGTAACATCAGCAACAGGAGTTTATCCCTCCTGTTTCTTTACAGAGGCTTGATGTAATTACTAAGTGCCAAGTATCTGTTAGCTTGTCAATATAGAGGGGCATGGAAGATCTTCAGACTCCATTAACATTACAATTAACAACTGTCATTGACTACTGTGTCTTATGTACCTCTGCTATTCCACTCATCCATCACTCTATTTCTTAGCCAGTACCAAGAGATGTTGATGATTTCTGCTTTATAATACAATTTAAGGTCTGGTATGGCTAGGCCACTTTCCATATCATTACTTTTTATTAATCCCTTTGATATTTTGGACATTTTGTCCTTTCAGATGAATTTCATTATTATTTTTTCTAGCTCTAAAAATAATTTTTTGTAGTATACTTTTTTCAAGTAAGTGAAACCGTACATTTCTACTTATTGCTACTGTTTAGATGAAATCAGATAAATCTGGGTCTTTGAAATCATCTACGGCCATGATGTCACAATGATAAAACTCTCCAAACTTGTGCTAGGTTCAGTCAAATGAATCCTATTTCTTTTACATCTGTATGGCTATTCTAAACCAACAGTGAAGCTGAGGAAGATTCACACGAAAAACATCAACAACAACAAACAAAAAAACACAAACAAAAAAGGTCATTTTCATTCTGAGCTTTGTCTGTTTAGATATGACAGCACCTGAAAACATGATGAACAAATTGATTTTTCCTTGCTGAGAAAGTAAGCCTGATACTGACAATGATAATGGGAATACTCTTCACTGTCAAAAAGACAAGAACTATTGTTATTAAGATTTTATAGAGGGGGGTTGTGGAGCAAAAATGGCAGAGTAGAAACAAGAATTCCCCACAGCTCTGGCTTCCACCTCCTCCAGTACATGTAACAATTACTCTAATCAAAAGTTAAAGCTCCAGAACCCACAAAGTGAAAGAGGGCAACAAAGCTCTGGCTGAAGACAACCTGGCAGGATGTCAGGAAGGGGCTATTGCACTGAGCTGGGAGCCATGCCAAGTCCTGCATGAGTTGTGCAGTTTTGGTCCCAGGGCAGCTCTGACCAGCAGTGGCCTGAGCAGACTTCAGAAGAGTGAAATATCTGAACCTGTGGCAGTTTCCACACTTCTCAACCTGTTAATGCCAAAGACAAAGTAAGGGTTTGTGTGGAACTTTGTTGGAACAGGGTAGGGGGGAATAGAAGAGTGTGGTCCAGCCCCCAGGGTGAGAAGAAGCAGGGGGAGTGGCTGTGCAGCTCCAAGACATAGCTGCCTCAGGAGCTCCTGGGCTACCAATCTTAGGGAGACCAAGTAGCCATTCATAGGGTAATTGCTCTTGCTTTAACTTGCTTGGATCTGAATCATGGTCTTAGGTGGATGTCTGGGGGTATATGTCCAGGTGCTAGAATCAGAGGGGACTTCCGAGAGGGTGCCCTTCTAATTGTTCCAGCAGCTGAAAAAACCCCAGTGATTTGGGACAAATCTCTCTCCACTCTGAAAACAGAGTTCTGCTATGGCAAAGAGCTCAAAAGTCAAGTAATTGGCTGGCAACATGAGCAAGCAGAGGTAACACAATCCTACCATAGATTTCTTTTTTTTGAGGACTAAAAGGATCAAAGCATGGAACAGAAGGAAAACATCAAAGTCAGAACTCCTGCATCAAAAGCTCCCAAGATAAATATTGACTGGTTACAGTCCATGGAGGAGCTCAAGACAGATTTTGAAAAACTAGTAAGAGAAATGGAGGAAAAATTGGGAAGAGAAATGAGAATGGTGAAAGAAAATCATGAAAAGAGAGTCAACAACATGACTGAACAAAATAACACCTTAAAAATAGACTAGCTCAGGGTGGGTAGGTGGCGCAGTGAATAGAGCACCAGCCCTGGAGTCAGGAGTAACCGAGTTCAAATCCGACCTCAGACACTTAACACAAAAAACTAGCCGTGAGACCTTGGGCAAGTCACTTAACCCCAACTGCCCTCCAAAAATAAAAAAAAATATATATTAAAAAAATAGACTAACTCAAATGGCAAAAGAGGCCTAAAAGCCAATGAGGAGAAGAATGCCTTAAAAAGCCAAATTTACCAAATGGAAATAGAATTTCCAAAATCTCACTGAAGAGAATAATTCCTTAAAAATTAGATCGGAGCAAATGGAAGTTAATGATTTTATGAGAAATAAAGATACTACAAAACAGATCCAAACAAATGAAAAAATAGAATGCAATATGAAATATCTCATTGGAAAAATGACTGACCTGGAAAATAGATCCAGGAGAGATAGTTTAAAAATCATTGGGCTACCTGAAAGCCAGGATCAAGAAAGAACTTAAACACCATCTTTCAAGAAATTATTAAGCAAAAGAGCAGGAAGGTAATAGGGAATGGGACAACCATATTCTTATTGAATTTGGCTTAAGTAGGGAATAACAGACACACTAAATTGGATATCTTATCCTACTCGTAAATAGGAGGTTAGGGGATAAAAGAAGAGATGATAGAAGGGAGGGCAGATTGGGGGAAAAGGTAGTTAGAAGCAAACACTTTTGAAAAGGGACAGGGTATAAGGAGAAAATGGAATAAAGGAGTGGTGGGATAGGATAGAGGGAAATATAGTTATTCTTTCACAATATACCTACTATGGAATTGATTTGGGCAACTACACATGTACAAATTATATTCAATTGCTTATCTTCCCAGCAGGGCTGGTTGAGGAGAGAAGAAGGGAAAAAATCCTGGAACTAAAAGTTTTAAAAATAATTGTGTGTAAAAAATAGTTCTTTTTTTTACATATAACTGGGAAATAAGATATACAGACACCAGGATTTAGAAATCAATCTTGCTATAGTAAAAATTTAGGGGAGTATGAGGAAGGCTACAAGAGAGAACGGATTGGGGGAAGGGACATTTAGTAGGCTAGCTATTTTCGTGTGGTGGTAGGGGAAAGACAGGGAGAAAAATTTGTAACTCAAAATCTTGTGTAAATGAATATTGGAAATTTAAATAAATTAAAAACAAAATGGGTACTATGCAAACCAAAAAGCGAGATATTGTAAAAAAAAGATTTTATACAAGGACACAAACTTAAGGCTGCTTATTTTATGCCTTGGCCAATCAACTCAACTTTCCCATAATAAATACTATGGATTAACTTTAGATTTGTTCCTTTGGAGATAGTAGGGAGCAGTGGATAGATCACTGAATGTTTCTCAGGCAGACCTGATTTCCAAGTCAATCTAAACCTATGAGGTCATAACTAACTTAGACCCTCTTAGCATCTCTTGCTTCATCTTTACAATGGGAAAATAATAGTAGCCACCTCACATGTTTGTTTTGTGGAAGGAATGAAAGAATGAAAAATCATTTGTTAAGCCCTTTTCCTCAGTAAAGTTCTATGTGAAGAACTAATGCATTAGAACCAGTATAAAAGTACAAAGGTAAATAAAGTCAATCAACTGTCTTCAAAAACCTGTTCTAGTAGAGAAGTATTTGGCAGGAAGAGTACCATGTTCTGGGAAATTGCAGGAATGTGAGTTGGCTAAAGTGCAGTAAATTGACATGACCCTTCCAGGAATATTGGCAAAGCAATTTTTCTTTTGGAATGGGATGATAGTGGTTTGTGGGGGATGATGCAGGAGCCAAATGGTCTTTGGCTCCAGGAATTCCAGAGAAGATATGGTCAGGAGTCAGGAGTCTTAGAACAGAAGTACCATGGATGGGAATAGTAAAACTACCAAAGTACTATCTCTGACCCTCATGGCAAAGAGCCTGGAGGAGTAGGGGATTTGGAAAGAAAGAGAGAAAGAAAGAAAGAAAGAATGAAAGAAAGAAAGAAAGAAAGAAAGAAAGAAAGAAAGAAAGAAAGAAAGAAAGGAAGGAAGGAAGGAAGGAAGGAAGGAAGGAAGGAAGGAAGGAAGGAAGAAAGAAAGAAAGAAAGAAAGAAAGAAAGAAAGAAAGAAAGAAAGAAAGAAAGAAAGAAAGAAAGAAAGAAAGAAAGGAAGAAAATAAAGACTCGGTGGTACATTAGAATGTAGCACTTGTCCTGGAATCAGAAAGTCAGATTCAAATTAGAGATTTTATGACCCTGAGCAAGTCACTTAAACTTTAATCACTTTCATTTTATCACCCATAAATAGGGATAAAACAGCATTTGCCTGAGAAGATCATTTTGAGAAACAAATGAGGTCATATATGTAAAAGTGCTTAGGACAATCTCTGGTACATAGTAGGTCCTTTATAAACACTTATTCCTTTGACATATGAAACCTTTCCTACAATTATAAAACCAAGACCAAACCAGCCCCTCCGTTGTCTTTGGAGGTCCATCAGCCTGCTCCTCTGGCCTTTCTGCTTCCTGGTGTTTCCTAGGTTACAACACCACTCCCTGGGCACCTTCCTCTCTTAGAGCATCAGATTCTTGAAGGTGGGCAACTATTTTTATTTGCTTTAGTACTGATGCACTAGATCCTTAATGCTTTTGAAGAGTGCTTCCTAGATGATTATTCATTCTTTTACTCATTTATTCATATTTCAACCCATTTAATACTCATAAAAACATGGAAGGCACATATTTCATATGTTTGCAAGTATGTGCAAACACTTGTGTAAATATGCTTATATAAGAATACATGCAGGGGCAGAGTCAAGATGGTGGCATAGAAGCAGCAAAATTTTGCAGCTCCCACACAGCCACCTTAAATACCCAGAAAAAACAACTCTAAACAAATTTTAGGGCTCCCAAACAAAAAAAAATACAGAAAACACATCTCTGGCAGAAGGCAGCTCAGCAGGTGGGGCTCATTGTGGCAGGCTGGGAGATGAACTGCTCCCAGGGTAAGAAATGAGCCCAACCTAGCTGCTTCAGAGCTCCTGGCTGGCAGACCGCAGGGGGACCAAAGGGCATGATCAAAGGCCAAGGGCTCTTGGGTTGAGCTGCCAGGATGTAGATTTTGGTCTTAGGTGGTGGTCCTGGGGTGTGCTTTCAGCTAGCCAAAGGTGGTGGGGGCTGCAGCACCACCCTAATAACTCTGGCAGATGTGAAAATGCCAGCAATTTGGGACAGAGCTTTCCCCACTGGAAGCAGAGTTCCACAGAGCCAAAAAATCAAGCAGTTGCATGACTGGCCAACATTAGGAAAAGGAAACAAACTAAGAACAGCAATAAAATACTAAAATCCTTTTTTGTGGACAAAAAGGATCAAAGCATGAAATGAGAGGAAGACAACACAGTCAGAACTCCCACACCAAATGCTTCCAAGAAACATGAAGAATGCTTACAAGCCATAGATCAACTTAAAAAGGACTTTGAAAACCAAATAAGAGAAGTGGAGGAAAAATTGGGAAGAGAAATGAGAATGATGCAAGAAAATAATAAAAAGAGAGTCAATAACCTGACTGAAGAGAATAACACCTTAAAAAACAAATTAACTCAAATGGCAAAAGAGACCCAAAAAGCCGGTGAGGCGAAGAATGCCTTAAAAAGTTGAATTTGCCAGATGGAAAAAGAATCTCAAAAGCACTCTGAAGAGAATAATTCATTCAGAATTGGAGTGGAGCAAATGGAAGCAAATGACTTTATGAGAAACTAAGATACTTCTAAACAGTTACAAACAAATGAAAAGATAGAAAGCAATATGAAATATCTCCTTGAAAAAAACCACTGACCTGTAAAATAGATCCAGGAGAGACAA
>CM053597.1:2813138-2833813 GCA_028646575.1 Pseudocheirus occidentalis
AAAGTTGAATTTCCCAGATGGAAAGAGAATCTCAAAAGCAATCTGAAGAGAATAATTCCTTCAGAATTAGAGTGGAGCAAATAGAAGCTAATGATTTTATGAGAAACCAAGATACTATTAAACAGTTCCAAAGAAACGAAAAAATAGAAAGCAGTGTGAAATATGTCCTTAAAAAAACCACTGACCTGGAAAATAGATCCAGGAGAGACAATTTGAAAATTATTGTTCTACCTGAAACCCATGACCAAAAAAAGAACTTGGAAAGCATCCTTCAAGAAATTCTCATAGAAAATTGGCCTGAGGTTTTAAAATCAGAGGGCAAAATAGAACTTGAAAGAATTCACTGATCACCTCTTGGAAAAAGATCCCGAAAGGAAAACTCCTAGGAATATTATACCCAGGTTCCAGAATACTCAGTTAAAGGAGAAAATATTACAGGCTTCCAAGAGAAAACCATTTGAATACTGCAGAAGCACCATCAGGATAACCCAGGATCTGGCAGCTTCTACACTGAGGGATTACAGGGCCTGAAATATGATATTTTGAAGATTAAGGGAGCTGGGATTAAAACCAAGAATCAACTACCCAGAAAAATTGAGCGTATTATTCCGGGGGAAAATATGGTCATTCAATGAGGTGGAGGACTTTCAAGCATTCTTGCTGAAAAAACCAGAACTGAACAGAAAATTTGACAATCAAACACAAGAAGCATGAGAAGGTTAACTTGGGAAAAATCATAAGGAACTTGTCATATTTGAATTATTTACATGCCAATATGGAAAAATGATAATAGTAACTTACGAAACTCACTTTTTTTCAACTGAAACATATTAGATCCTAGTCCACCCTCTTACCTTTGCTCTATGTGACTCTCTTCGCTTCAAGCGTGTTTCTTGTAAACAACATATTGTAGGTTTCTGGTTTTTGATCTATTATAGCATACTTTTTGGGGGAGGGGGAAGAAGAGGAACAATTTCATGACATTCATATTCACATCCCATTCGTATTCACATCCCATTCACATTCAATATTTCAGTTATGATTGCTGTGTATTTCTCTCCATCCTATTTTCTGAAGTCTGTTCGTACTCTGTCTTCTTTTGCCCTTTCCCTTCTCAACAGAGTTTTGCTTCTAACACCTCCCCAAATCTGCCCTCTCCATTGTTCTTCCCGTCCCAACCTGCCTCCAGCTTTACTTAATCTTCTCTCCTCCTACTTTCCTGTCTAGTAAGATAGGTTTCTATATTCAACTGATTGTGAGTGTTATTCCCTCTTTGAGCCTATACTGATGAGAGTAAGGTTCACGCAATGCCCATCATCCAGCCTCCCATGTCCCCCTCCACTGTTGCAGGTCTTTTGGTCCTCTTCATGTGAAATAATTTGCCTCCTTCTACCTCTCCCTTCCCTTTTCATTCAGTGTACTAGTCTTTCTCATGCCTTAATTATTTTTTTGTGTTATTCCCTCAAATTCACCTTATGTCCATATCCTCTGTCTAGATGTATTGCTAACGAGCCAAGACTTATTGAAGAAGGTAACCTTTGCAAGAAAATGGTAAAGATTTAGAAATGTCTTTGAAGGTTGTAAAAATTCGGTACCTGCTGAATACCTAGAAAGACACATTTAATCAACAAGATTCATCAAACTATAGTTTCCTATCCTTTACCAAATCACAGTAAAAATATCCCTATGCTATAAATTCATATCTGAAAATTAACCTGAGAATTGAATAGATAAATAGGACTGAAACCAAAGCATTGTTCTAGCCAACATCTTTCCCAGTGGGTCGAGGCATGACATTGGTGCTTAGTCATTTTTCTGTTTTGTCTTCCAATTTGTGACCGCCTTTGGGGAGTTTTCTTGGCAAAGATACAAGTGATTTGCCATATCCTTCTCCAGTTCATTTCAAAGGTGAGAAAACTGAAGCAAACAAGGTTTAGTGACTTGCCCGGGGTCACACAGCTTATAAACTTCTGAAACTGGATGTGAACTCAGGCCTTCTTGAATCCAAGCCCAGAACTCTATGCACCACCTATCTGCCCCGTAACAATTACTGAACCGATGTTTTTAATGCATGCCACTATCCTAAACACACATAATGCACAAACACTGTGGAATTCAGAGTTCTCTAAATTTTGGAAATTAACAGGAGAAATTAAGAGCTTGCAGGAAGAAAATGAATTATAGACCACCCTCAGCCCCTCAATCCTTTTGTCAGCTGCATTAAAGTTTTCAGAGAACGTACTGATGAGTCATGAACAAATGAATGTCTTCCAAACCCACATGTGAAGCAGTTATTTTACATGCCTCTCCAAGAATCTGACAAAAATTAAGCATAAAAGAGTAGTATTAAGAACATGGCTTGTCCCAGCACACTTTCTATTTGAACTTCATCAAATATTGGAGAAGGAAAACAACCACCTCCTGGTTAACCTCCATTAACCAGATGCTTAACACAAAAACTAGCCGTGTGATCTTGGGCAAGTCACTTAACGCGAACTGCCCTCCAAAAAGCAAAAAAAAAAAAAAAAAAAACCACAAAAAACAACCACCACGACGACAGTAATAACATAGAGTTCCTACTTCAACTCTCTGATTTAAACCTGCATTACCTTGGCATTTGGTATCAGAGTCTTGAACACAACAAAGTTCACCACAGCAAACTCTCGACTTTCAGTGCTGGCTTTTGGAAGATCTGCTGTGCCACGGTGCCATATTAGCCTGTTTAATGGGAACTTTCACTTCAGGATGGAGGACTGAGAGAGGACAGCGTGACAACAGCTTGGCGAGTGTTTACTTGCTTACTTTGAAAGCCCCTTCAAGCTTTTTGAATATCATTTATTTGAGTTAATTTCTTTGCTTTTAAAATTAATTTTAGCTAATTACCTTGCATTTCCTGATTAGTGTAATTATATCAAATTGGATGTTTAATGTAAATATTAAATATCTCTAATCATATAATTTCAACATGTTAAAGACATAATTAGATGAATCGCAATTACATTTTGACTAATGTCACAAACCCTTTTTCTAAAGCCTGGCTAAGGCCCAGTGTGTGACACAGTGGGGTGTGGATTGGTCACTGTGCACTCACATAGCATCCGCCTGGAAGGAGTCAGGAGAGCGCATCAAACTCAACACTTCAATTTACCAAAGATGACTTTTTGCCAAGAGAATTAAGTCGTGAGCGTTTAAGCTTTTTGAAAGTTCATTTTGGCCACTATCTAGAGAATGCAATTAGATTACTCTAAAAACAAACACAATAAAATGAAAAAGAAAAAGAAAAAAAAAGTGTTTGGTCTGTATTGATGCCCATCAAATGAAGTGATGCACAGAATGCTTTGTAAAACCCAAAGCACCATAAAATGTTCTATTGTTATTATACAAAAGAGCACAGTGATTGACAGGTGGCTGATGGAACCTTGAGGTTAGACTTAAGGCTCTCTGGCCTCTCCAGATGTAAGGGCAGGCCTATTTGACCATTCTGAAGGCATCAAGATAGCAGATCCATGCTGGCATGGCAGTATGATTTAAAAGAAGAAAATGAGTTAAGCACCCACTATGTTTTGCCCAGCATGCTCTGCCTGTACTGGGAATACAAAAGAAAAAAAAGCACATTGCCTCCCCCTGAAGTGTCTATATTTGATGGAAATTTGCACTTGGAAAGCCCGTATGACTTCCGTAGGCAGCTGGACTAGCAGTGTCTTCTTTGTTTTCATCTTTTCAGAAAAAAACCCAGATTATTGTTCTTTTAAGTCTGTTTTGGTATTATAAATATTAGAATTCTTGAATAAAAACCATCCAAATGGGGAAGTTGTTTATTAGCCAGTGGGATTTTTATTTATTTATTAGTAAGTGGGACAACACAATATGTTATCTTATCTGAGAGGAAGTTTTCTCCTTCATATAGAAATAAACTTTTATGTAAATATTCACATAGAAACTCAATAGCTACTCCCATCTCCCTACATACCCTCCCCCCCCTTACCCCCCCACACACATTCTCACAGTTTGCACAGCCTTGGAAGTAATCACAAAGGAAAGAGACAATCCAAAGTTTTGACAGCTGATAATGAGTCATCTGGAGCCATTTTTGTATATAGGATCAAATGTTTAATTCTTAAATAAATTCTAAGTAAAATTTCTTCCCAAGCAGATAATTCCTGGATAGGGGATGGGAGGAGGGACCTGCATTTAGGTCCTGCACATTTTCTGTATCATGCACAACTCTTAAGAATCAGGGATGGAAAAGTTATGGGTCAGTGGGAGAGAAAGACAGAAATTCACTAGCTAAAGGAATAAGGATATTATCCAGTGATCTTTGTTTTTTTTCCTTATTTCTTCTTAGGTTTCTATGGACTAATAATGACTTCATTTATTTTGATCTTAAAATGCCCTCCCCACTTGCTCGTTATTTGCAATTTCTTCTTCTAGAGCTCCCATGAAGCTCCATGTTCCACTTTACAATCCCCAGATACCTGGAGAGCTTGGTTTTCCATCCTGTTCAGGTGGAGTCAGCACTGTGTAGCTATAGGAGATATTTTCAGAGGAGACCTTTAAATGCCAACACACTTCAGCACCTTATTGTCCCCAGATTATTCAGATGAAGTCTGGAATCCAATGAATCTGGAGAATCTGAGCCTGAGAAGGTTAGAAAATGAAGGTCCCAGTTTATTTTTATCACTGATGAAGACAACATTGATTCCACAGAGCTCTAATAAACAGTGTCTCATTTAATACATTCCCCATGAGCATGGCCATTAATAACAACAGATAGGCAGAACACCTATCTGTTAGGAGCAACCTAGGGGCCTCAGCGGCACTAGTATAGATATGTCACACTCCACTCAATTAACTATTTCCTGAAAAATGGTGTTCACTGCTTTTACATAGTCTCAAACCAAGCCTTGTGTTCACTTGTATAACCTAAGCCCATGACATATCACCCAGATACACTCAGATTACAGTTGGACAAACTTAAATCTTTGGATGCTAGTTCCTCAAACCACATTATTTTTAACTCACATTACTATAGCCATAATCTCCTCTGGGAAGCCCAAGACATGGTGAGTTTTCAGGTCCCTACTTACATAACTGAAAGACACTGTTTCCTGTTCAGGAACCCAAGGAGATGATACATGTTAGATACATGACAGTCTATTTCACTCTAAAATATACCAAGAATTGAAGGGAATCACAGCAGAAAACCAAACCTCCCATCTCTGGTAAATCCCACCTCCACTCCCTACCCTTTACCCCCAGGGACTCCTAATTCCCTAGACTAATAGCCCCTCCATGTGGTTTGAACTTTCCTCTGAAGAGAGATGACCTTGATGTTGCTAGAGAAGCAAACCTATGGTATTTTGGGATCTTCCCTCCTTTAACAGATGTTTATATAAGTTTTCAGCCTTATGGCATTATCATATGGGTTTTCGCTCTTTTCCAAGGAAATGAAACTTATGGTCACTAGGAAGCAAACTTCCTTCCTGTTGAACCTGAATGGTAAAAAAAAATAAGTCCCAGGAGAGCCAAGATGATGGTGTAGAAGCAGGAAAGCTCTGTAGCTCCCACATAGCCACATCAATACCCATAAAATATGACTCTAAACAAATTTTAGGGCTCTAGAACTCACAAAATTACATAGGGGCACATCTCCTGCTGAAGGTAGCTTGGCAGAAAGGGCTTGTCACAGCACGTTGGGAGCCTGGGAGCCAAAACTAGGCCAGCCTGAAACTGCGGCTTGGCCTTGGGGTGGCTAGGATGAGATGCAGCTGGAGCCTTCAGGAGAGTGGATCAGCATCAGCTCTGGAAGTTTCCAGAATTATCAAGCCATAAAAAACAAGGACTAAGTGAAAGGTCAGTGGAACTCAGCTAAATTTGGGGGAGAAAAGCAGTCTGTCCAAACTTCCTCCAGGGCAAGGAAGTGATAGAAGCAGTGGCCCTACAGTCACCTCCATGTGGCTGCTTCAGAAACTCCCAGCCTGCAGACTGCAGGGGATACAAGCAATCATTCAGAAGCTAAGTGCTCTTGCATTGAGTGGCATGGATCCACATCATGGTCTTGGGTATTGGTCCTGGGGTGCATTTTCAGTGAACCAAAGCTGGTGGGGGCTGCAGTAACCTCCTAATAGCTCCAGCAGCTGCAAAAATCCCAGCGATTTGGGATAGAGCTTTCCCCTCTGGAAGCAGAGTTCCACAGAGATAAAAAGTCAAGTAATTGACTGGCAACATGAGCAGGAAAAAGAAGCAAAGTAAGAAGAGCAATCAAACTTTAGATTCCTTTTTTTGGTGACAAAGGGGATCAAAGCGTGGAATGGGAGGAAGACAACACAGTCAGAACTCCTGGGCCAAAATCTTCCAAGAATCATGTAGACTGATTAAAAGCCATAGAGCAGCTTAAGAAGGATTTTGAATACCAAATAAGAGCAGTGGAGGAAAAATTGGGAAGAGAAATGAGAATGATGCAAGAAAATTATGAAAAGAGAGTCAACAACCTGACTGAAGAAAATAACACCTTAAAAAAGAGATTACCTTAAATGGCAAAAGAAACCCAAAAAGCCAGTGAGAAGAATGCCTTAAAAAGTTGAAAGAAAGATGAAATTGAGAGGTGGGAGAGGAATAGAATGATAGGTAATACACACTTCTGTAAAGGGACAGAGACAGGGTAGAGAATAGAATAAGGTGGGGGCAAGATAGGAAGGAGGGACATATAATCAACCTTTCACAATATGCCCACTGTGGAGATGTTCCACATAATCACACATGTACAGCCTGTATTGAATTGCTTCTCCTTCCAGTGGGGGTGGTTGATAAGAGAGGAATGGACGGAATCTAGAATTTAAAGTTTTATAATAAAATATTAAAAACACACACACACATATATATATACACACAATTATTATTATTGTTGTTATTATTATTATTACTATTACTATTAATTGACGACATGCACCTGGCAATTAAGATATATAGCCACTGGGGTAGGAAGATCCAATCTGCCCTACGGGAAAGTCAGAAGGGTGGTGGGGGAAGACATAGCCCAGGGCAGATTGGGGCAAGGATATACAGTGAGATGGCTGTTATGAGGTGGTGGGTAGGGGAAAAATGGGGAGAAAAATTGTAACTTAAAATTTCATGGAAATGAATGATGTAAACAAGAAAATAAATAAATCAATTTATTGGAAAAAATAAGTCCCATTGGTTGGAGTGTGCAAAGTCAAGTTTTGTTTTTTTCCCCTTTTGTTATGATTTAGTCACCTGATAATCCTACAGTTCCAGGGTTTTATGCCGTCCTTTTCTCACTGAGAGTTGTAAAAGACAAAGAATTTTCTCTTCTTTTCTATAGAACCCTGGGTCTTTGAACTCCTGAATTTGGGGTTCTAAATGATGGAGAAATTTTACATTATCCAGAATATTCCCTTCTTCTCTTGAGGATGCTGTGTTCCAGAACTTTCTAGAAGTCAGAGAGCTTGAGTTTGATGCTTCTTGTACTCTAATGCTTAGATCCTGTGCTCTCTTGGGTAATCCAATTTTAATTTCTTTGACTCCCAATTTTTTCATTTATTACATGAGAGAGCAGACCAGTTTTTGAGAGGCCTTTCCATTCTCAATTTGTGATCCTAAACTAGTGTTTTCAAAGAAAAACCTTCTTCCTCCAAGAGGCTGAGAATTTAGCCTATGAGTAAATTTTGTGGTGTATAGAATTGCACTGTATTGCATTATGTAGCATTGTTGTGTTGTTTTATTTCACCATCGCCTCTCTGTCTTTGCTAGCTTTTAGCTCTTCTGCTCCTCTCTGATCTATGATCAACTGTGCTAGAATCTCCTTCTCTCAGAACAAGGTCTGACTGTGTAATATTCTCTTTGACTGGAATACAAGGGGATGCATGAGGTCTGAAACAGCCAGGGCAGTCTATTCAATCCAGATCACTGGAGTTCAATTGCTCCAACTTAGTGGATTGACCCAATAAAATGGATTGAGAAGTCATGTAGACCCAGGATATGTCCTTAATCATCTCAATGATATCTCATTAGACATGCCCACATCTCCTCTGGGAGATGCCTTTTTCTGGGACTTCATCAAGTGGATCTGAGAAATCTCCTCATCAGCTCTCATTACCTTCCTCCCAGTAACTATTTGTCATTCCTCTCAATCAACCCAGGGCCTTCAGACCCAAAGGTCAGAATTCCAAATACTGGACATTGCTCTGAGAACTTGATCAGCTGTCAGGGTTAGGAAGTTCAATCAATGCTCTCATTGCCTCCTGTTGCTCTTTCCATTCCATTCCACCAGAAGAGTTCATTGTAGTGTTTATCATAAATTTGGGGGATGCTATTAAAATGACCATATCTTCATCAGTGTCCAGCTGGTTGGAACTGGGGTTTATATAACATCACCTAATTCATTTTAGGTTCACAACTGCCTTTGAGGCCTTCTGAGGTCTTGCCAATCCTACACAAGATAAAAGATGGGAAAGAAAAAAAAGTTTAATAGATGCAAAATATGAGAAAAAAGAGGAAAAAAGCTGAGGGAGACAGAACACATGATTCCTGGATCACCTTCTAAAGGGGAAAGCATTCATATTCTTTAGGACATAAAGTAACTCCATTCATATTTTTGAAAGCAACAAATAACACAATGAAGTCTAATATTTTATCCTAGAAGCATTTGGGAGTCATTGATGTCATTTTGAGTAGGGAAATGGCCTGGTTAGATATGGGATTTAGGAATATCATTTTGACACCTTTATGTAGTATAAATTAGGTAAGGTAAAAACCAGAGGCATGAAGGCTAAAAAGACAGTTGAAATATCCAAGAATGAATCTTACCTGGAGCCGAATCTTTGTTGGCAAAGAGATTGGGAGAGATGTGAAAGAAGCCATGGTGTGGGAATGATGTTTTGGCACTGGAGTGAATAGCTCTGGAAAGTGACAGGGAAGAGTCAAAGGTTAGTTCAAGGTTGGGAAGCTGGGGGATGGGAGGAATGATTTTCTTTAACAGAAATGGAGAAACTTGGGGGAAGATTGAGTCTGAGAACTGATATACTGAATTCTACTTGGCCACTTGGGTGGGAGGTGGTTCCAGGACATGCAGGTGGAAATGTCCAGCAGCCAGATGGTAATGTTTAGGAAATCCCCTCAGCATACCATATAAATACAAAATTGTATTTTTAATATACCCAGGGGATTCCTACTTTTTCAGTCCTGTGGTGACTCATTTTATATATATATATATATGTGTGTGTGTGTGTGTGTGTGTGTGTGTGTGTGTGTGTATACACATAATGAAGAATCTCTGTGCCTAAGAATTT
The DNA here is from genome assembly GCA_028646575.1 of Pseudocheirus occidentalis. Lineage (NCBI taxonomy): Eukaryota > Metazoa > Chordata > Mammalia > Diprotodontia > Pseudocheiridae > Pseudocheirus > Pseudocheirus occidentalis. Next base: position 2,822,447 of record CM053597.1, read on the forward strand.
GTGACTCATTCATTGCCTTTTAAAAACCAGATTCACACTGTCACATGAGACTTGCTTAAAGGCATCTCTATGTGCAGGCTCTTCATTTCCAATCTCCAGAGAGGCTTTTTGCAGGTCAGACCACACTGTTTGTTTTGTTTCTGAATACTAGCTCTCTTGCCATAAACCATCCATTTTCCTGAGCTCAAGATCAGCCTTTTGACTTTTCATCCATATTCAGGAAGAATATACACCTGGTAGAAAACCTGTAATTTGAATATCTTTTATTTTTACAATGAACAAGATATCCTAAGAGAGGAACTGAAAGGAATATTCTGAATAGAAAATCAACAGAGGTGAGGAAGGGGATACTGAGGAGATAAGTCATGATGAAGCACCTATTCTGTCCTAGACTTTGTTTTGGAGCATTTCTATTCTATTAATGGAGAAGAGGTTTGGCCAGAATCGTGGTAAGCCCTGACTCCAAAGCTGCATCAGTCTCAAGAGACACAAAGCAACAGAAGTTCTTCTGGATGTGAAAGATTGGAGGAAGCCAGTAAACAAGAATAAGTGAAAACATCACTGCACTTCTTCTTGATTGGGAAAAGGAGATGGGGGAGCTTGCGGTTCCTTTCCCAGTGTGATCAGTGCTCTTGAACATCAGATGACTTTATAAGGTCCAATGCGATCATGTATATTCTATGAAAACCTATTGAATGAGGAAACATGCCATGGTCCAGAGCTGTTGCAGACTCAATCACAGAATTTGTATCATACTAATCACAGCACCACCTATATACATTTACAAAATAATAATATCCAATGTTATGGCATAATATGCATTTAGATTGTAGAAGCTGTTGCTATTTGTTAAATTAAGGAAGATTCCCAATGCGGATATAGATTGGAAAGCACTTTATTATGGCCCTGTTACACTATCATCCAACTTTCAAAAATTGTGTTCCTAAGTTTTTTTCTCTTCTTCTTCCTTATGAAAGCTATATCATTTGTATCAGAAGTACCTGAGAAGAACTCACATCACTGGGGAGACTTGAAGCAAACTGTGACAGACTAGAACTAAGGAAAGGCTCCCTATGCTGAAGTCAAAGCACTTTGCTCCCAGGATAGCTAAGGGACTTTGAGGTCAAACCAGCCTGAAGCTCCAGAGGGAAGTGTGTATGCAAGAAGTGCTGTGAGTTCAAATGAAAGAGGAACAGTCATGAAAATCAATAGCCAATGAATTAAGTTCCATGTGTAAAATGAAGGTTAGAATGAGGACTGAGTGGGACGGCTAGGTGGCCAGTGAATAGAGCATCTGCCCTGGAGTCAACAGGACTGGAGTTCAAATCTGGCCTCAGACACTTAACGCATGTGACCTTGGGCAAGTTACTTAACCCTAATTGCCCTCCCTTCCCTCTCCCCCCAAAAAACCCCAGAAAATAATGAAGACTGAGGCATAATGAATAGTTAACAACATTTCACTTTTCTGCTCAAAAAAGCATTATAAGATATCAGCTGCTTTGCTAGTTGCTTAATATAACATCTTTTAAAAAAAGGATTTATGATATAAAAGGGAGATGATTCCCAAGGACTCCACTGCCCAGTTGTATTTTACTGCTTTGAGTGGAAGGTTGTAATGAACTCTTGCTGCCTAGTGACAGAACATGACAATTGTCAGCTGTTTTCAGAGGTGAACAGACTCCTCATGTAATTGAAACTGTAATGATGAGATCACCATACGTCTTGCCGGAATAGGCACTCCTGTATGTGAACAACGTGAGTTTGCTTGCTGTAGGTGCAAGCAAGGTGAGCTTTTTGTTGTCTTCTTGTTGGAGTTCAGTTTCCCGGGCTCGGGCTAAATTGTAAACATCTGAAGGATTAATCTCCTTTGAACCCTGATCATTCACAGCTGTGCTGACTCTTGTAGGTCCGTGCCTTCAGATGCTGAACCAGTATGGGCTGAGTCTTTGTTATATATACATGGAGGTTGGTGTTTTTTCTTTGGGGGTTCAGTCATGAGAAGATCTTTTGATTTCCTGGTTGAGATTCTGAGCAGCTGTGTGTTCAGAGCCCCTGACTGCTGAGATGTCTGTGCTCCCTTGATCCAGCCATGTATGTAAAGTGTGTAGTCATATTGTTATGTTCAGACATGTGGAACCCCATCTATTGATATTTGTGCTCATTTATCTGCTTGTTTTTTCTGCAAGTTCATGGTGCTGATCTTTCCCCTGAACAAGTGAATGTAATTAAAAGTAGATTGTTAACCCCTTTTTGAGCAGCCTTTTGTTGAAAAGTCAGATGCACTAGTTGGCCATCTTGGATGTGCTAGGGTGCTTGCTAATACATTTGCCTACTCAGTCATGGGATGATGCTAAAGACTGAGACTTTTGAGAACAATAAGCAGAAACTGATCTAAAAGATCATAAAATACTTTAAAGGCAATGACTGGTTCTGGCTTGGGAGAAGATGGAAGCCAGATAACCCATCTAGCTTCAAGGGAGGCCATTGCATCTTCTCAGCAGGGCCCATCTTCCATTCCCTGCTCAACTCATTCTTCCAGGATTACTTCATAAGCTGAAATATTTGGGTAAAGGTAGCTTCACAGCTTCAGAGCTAGAATGGGCATCAGAGATCATCCAATCTACCCCCTGATTTTACAAATGAGTGTATTAGGTCCAAAGCATCCGTGACTTAGTTCAAGTTCCACAGGTGTGTTGATCAAAGTGAGGAGTCACATAGCCACTTGTGGGATTTCAAATTTAGTGATCTTTCCATAGCCCAGGCAAGATCAGTATCTGAGTAGGAATCAGATAAAGAAGGAAAACCAAAAGAAGCTGAAATTGGAATGGAGAAGGCCCCTCCTTGGCCTCACATCTCACTGTCTTGTTCAGGCATTTCTATTGTGTTTGTTAGCAGAGGCCTTTTCCATGCACATGCTGGTGGTGGTCTCATTTATAGAACCTGTTCAGTATGCAGGACCAACCTCTATGTGAGTTATGTTACCATTTGTTCCTTTGTTCAAGGAAGCAATGAAGCAGGACACTATCCATTTGTGATAAGAAATGTCCGATGCTGGCAAGGACTCATTATAGTTGTGTGGCTTTGATGGTGTGATCTAATGCCCTGGTTAAGTTAGAAGGCAGTGTGGTATGATGGACAAGCAGGGATAGGGTGGGATGAGGGGCTCCATGTGAATTGGATGCCCAAGACCTGGCTTCTGCTTTCTGCTCTACATCCTGCCTGACTTTAGGGAGATCCTTTCCTCTTTCTTGGCCTTAACGTTGTCCTGTATAGAATATAGGACTTAAAACTAAATGTTTTCTGACAGCCCAGAATCACATAGACAGTGAGCCACATGGTACAGTGGAAGGATAACAGAGGAAGAAGGGAATCTCCATTTCTCAAGCACCTGCTATGTGCCAGCCATCATGCTGAGGATTTTACCAATATTACCTTACTTGATTTTCATAACAACCCTGGGAAGTAGAGCTGTTGTTCTCAGCTTTTTACAGTAGCAGACACTGAGTCAGGCAAAGGTGAAGCAACGTTCCCAGAGTCATACAGCTGGTAAGTGTCTAGCGCTCTGTTTGAACTCTGGTCTTCCTGCTGTTAAGACTTTAGAACCAGAATACCTATGGTCTCATCCTTAGCTCTGTTACTATCATAAAATCCTCAGTCTGTTTTGTAAATTATATGTGTATATTTTATAACTGTAAGGAGAATTTGTTCCCTGTAATAATCACCAAACTTTGTTCTACAGACATTGACCATCATTGGGTTTGAAATATGCAGGCTTGCATTTGAATCTGGCTTCTGCTCCTTACACCCTGCTCAGTCTTTGATGCGGCATATTCCCTCTACAGGCCTGAGTATCCCCTTCTAGAGCTCTGCCTTTGATACAGCCCTGAAGCCAACCAACCAAGCTGTACAGTCTGGGGAGCAGGGGAACAGAGGAAGGATGGGAAGGCAATGGTGATGGGTGCTGACAAGGGCAGCTTGCTTGCATTCCTTTTTCAATGCCAACCCTATGCTGTGGGAGCCTTGAAACCAGCTTCTATAACAGAAAGAGAAGCCAAAGACAAGGGTGGGGGGGGTGGGAGGTGGGAGAAGAAAACCAACCAAACACCAAACTGAATAAAACCCCAGTGAAAAGTTTCCAGTTCACCAAAGGAATAATATGGAGCCAAAGAAGGAAGTGGGCTTTTGCTTATACGGTGGTACAAATGTCCATTTCCGTTTCTTCTCCCAATTGGGACTAGTGCCGTAATAAGAGCCCTGCTGCTTGACAGCTCACGGGAAGTGAGTTTTCTTCATGTGAGTGCTGTATCCAAGATGGCGCCCACACACCCAGACCAATAACAACAATTTTGAATCTCAGATTTTTTTTTGGAAAAAGAAAGGAGTGCCAGCCATTTCCTCTTTCACTTCTCATAAGAATATCCAATACCTGAAGGCCAGGCCATCGTCTTGCTGAGCCCTGGATCTTTTCTTGTTCAAATCCCCCTCTCCCCAAAGTTTCCCAGCCTATCATCTGGTCACAAGCCTTGGTGGAGAAGCATCTATTCAGAGAAATGGCCAGCTGTCACATTCCATCTTTCAGAAACTTTCAATCTTCGTTTTCCGATGAGTCTCCATAGTCTCTGTATTTGCAGACCTGCCCCTGGAAGAGGCTCCCTAAGGGACTGAGGGATGGGTGCTCCAGGATCCAGCCTTCAATGGCAATTTCCTTTTCAGAGAAATATGGCCCTGGGGTGGTGGGGAGGAATGTTGTATTCCTAAAATGGTTGTTTGTGGCTTTGCTCTAAGACTGGCCCCCCACTAAGCAGAGAATGGCAGCCTTTCCTCACATCCAACTGCTCTTCTTATCTTTCAGAATCTAGGCCAATCAGTAGATAATATCCCAGGCTTTCGTGTGTGTGTGTGTGTGTGTGTGTGTGTGTGTGTGAGAGAGAGAGAGAGAGAGAGAGAGAGAGAGAGAGAGCGAGTTAGGGGGGGAAGAGAGGTCCAGTTATATAAAGGGCATATTCTCTGTGAAAGTTCATGGGATGGAGGAACCAAGGGAACAAAGAATGTCAGGAAGGAATGGGCACGTTTTGGATCTAAGGTGTTTGGGAAGCCTTTTGCTTCATTTCAATTATCTCTCTTATCAAACTTGTGAAGAAAGTGCTATTATTCCCATTTCACAGATCTACCAATTGTGGCTCAGATCCACAGGAAGATAGCCAAGGACTGTCAAAGGCAGAACATCTTCCTGACTAAGTGTGAGACTCCATCCTCTCTACAAAAAGGAGGGAATGACAGGGGCGGGGGGGAGTAGGGGGAAGATATTGCTAAGTTGCCCTTGAAAATCCTGAGCTTACTGACATCTCCACGTCTTCCCTGAAAAGAGCCCCGCAGAGAACCATCACCAGCATCCTGGCTCTTGGACTTTGTTTCCTAGCTAGGCTCCATAGCTTAGGAGGAAGCTCAGTGAGTTAGTGGTTAGGAAGACCACCCACTACTCCGAGCAAACACAGACGTCTGTGGCCATCAGCCTCCTTATCCTCAAAATGAGCTGCCTTGGATGCAACAACCTCTAAGTTTCCTTCTGCTTCTAAAAGTCAGAAAAATTATGGAAAGATTTGTCTTGCACCAGTGCTCAGACCATAAAGCTGAGTTATTTGCCTACAGTTAAGCCTTTTCTACTGTGGAATTAAAACCATATTAAGGTTTGTGCCCACTAGCATTAGACAAACTCATGCGTTTGACATTAGCTCTAAATATAAGGACTGAGAACTTTGAAGGGCTGGTGACTCACTCCCTTCTAGTTCAAGCCACTCACTTTACAGGTGAGAATGTTGTTGAAAAGGAAACAAAATGAAGTAACTTGGCTAAGGTCATGTTCCACATTTGGGTCAGTCAGCTCCTAACTTTCAGTGCAGGGCTTCTTCTGGTCTTCTAGACTGTTGAATAAGCCAATGAAAGCCTCAGAAGGCTCCAGAGTGATGACAGTTACTGCCCTCATTCTGATGACTTCTTTGTGGGCTGTTATGTAGTGTTTCAGGACAGCTAGCTGGTGTAATGGTTAGAGCACAGGCTTGGAGTCAGAAAGACATGAGTTCAATTATGACTGTAGACACTAATTAGCCTTATCCCCCTGGGGAAGTCACTTAACCCTGTCTGCCTCAGTTTCCTCATATACAAAATGAACTGGAGAAGAAAATGGCCGACCACTCCAGTATCTCTGTCAAGAAGACCCCCAATGGGATCCCTGAGTCAGACCCAACTGAAATACCTGAATAACATGGAGTTTCCAGCAAAGCTTTCAGCCCACTCCTGACAACTGCCTTCTCAGCTACTGAATCAAGAACACAGAACCTTCCATCCCAATCTTATTCCCATCATTTGATTTCCATTATGATTAGATTACCAACTTTTGCTAACCAGAAATGTGGTAGAGTAGAAAGGATCTGTCTTCGGAGTCAGATGATTTGGGTTTGAATTGTACCTCAGTCACTTACTACTTTTTTGACACTGGGCAAGTCACTTTACTTCTCTGAGACTCAGTTTTCTCATCTGTAAATTGGGAGGGTTGAATTAGATGGCCCAGAACAGTTCTAGTGACCAGTCTATAATCTAATGACTATGAACTTAATGAGAACAGGTACCATATCATCCCTCAGCCCCCCCCCCCCAGCTACATTTTATATTTCCCAGAATCTCAGAGTTGAAGGAATCCTTGAGGCCATCCAAGTAACATTCTACTCTCCATCTGCAGCTCTATGGGTTTGAATGCTATGCAAAATGGTGCCCCACCCAAGACCAGTGAACACCTGAAATCTCATCACGTTTTTTTGACTCAGCTTTGGACACTCAAGGCCTTCTCAGCTCCTTCAGTCTACTCTGCCTTCTGATTGAAGGGCTGAAGGTCCCTTCACACTGAACTCCCCCCATTTGTTTTTGGTCTGAACCTTGCAGAACATGATGTCCTTGCTCTGGGCCCTCCTGGCTCCTCCCCCTTCTCACTTCAGCTGCCTTTTGTTTGTCTTTCCCATTATGCTATAAGCTCCTTGAGGCCATGGACTATCTTTATAAGAATGGATGTCCCCAGTGCCAAGCACAGTGCCTTGTACATGGTAGGGGTTAAATAAATGTTTATGGAATTACTGAATCCAGTTGTACTGCTACAAAAGGTGGATGCCCTCAGAGGTATTGCCAACAATTGCTTTTCAAACTCCTCCCTCGAGAACTCTGAGGAGGGATGGAAGGCTCAAGGACCAAGGCCACCCCTTCTTGCAGCTGTAATTGGATAGTGTGTCCTAATTTTGTTTGAGTTCAAATCTTCCTCTCTGATGCTTCTGCCTCGTGATTAGTGGTGAAAAAATAGGAATTAATTAGACTCCTTATTCCCTGTGATTGCCTTTCAAATAGTTTAAAGAACTCTACTAAACCCTCAGACGCAGGCAGGTTCTGTAGGAGATAGAGGGAAACCTGCAGTTAGGAAAACCTGTGTTGGAACCCCTCTCCCATCAGGACTTACAGGCTAAGTGACCCACCCCATATTTGCCTGCCACAGTTTCTTTGTTTGTAAAACAGGCATAATCATAGCACCTACATACACCATGAAGTTGTTACTAGGATCAAATGATTTTAGAAGATATATAAACAAATTGGAAACCTTAATGCACAAAAGAAATGTTAGCATTATTACTTCCATTGAGTGTTCTTTTTATCAGGTGAATATTCCCAAGTCCATGAATTTGTTCTTTTATGGCATGGTCTCTAGTGTCACCTCATCAATCAAAATCTCTTCTGGATATGTTCTGGTTTGGTAAATCCCTTCTCAAACATGATTCCAAAATTGATATAATACTGCTGACTTCCTCTAATTTCCAGGTCATTTTCATAAGAACACAACTTAATGTCAGAGCCCTTGACCTTGAGTAAACAAAGCCAGGTTTTCCCCCAGACAAAATAGACCCACAGGGCTCTGAGATGAGAAAACACTTGGCAAATATTTATTGAATAGAATTGTGGTTGTTGGGTAAAGACATGGCTGCTTTGTTGAGCCTTTAGGAAGAATAAATGGCCGAATCCTTTTTTATAGTAACCAATTTAAGTCACACAGTCTGCTGAAATACAACTGAGAGGTAACTGAAAAGAGAGGCACAGATAAAATTCCTTTTAGTTCACTTATTTTATTCCTTACATATTTATCCATTGCCTATTATGCATCTAACAATATACAGGGAATGGATGTTGTCCAAAAGAAAGAGCACAGACAGATATTTCCTTGAAGAGCCACTGTCAAGTCTATATGCCAGAGGCATCCACAAAAGGGGAAAAAAGGATGTATGTGTACAAAAAATATGTATAGCAGTTCTTTCTGTGATGCCTAAGAAGTGGAAATCAAAGGGGTGCCCATTACAATATTATTGTGCTATAAGAAATAACAAGCAGGATGATTTCAGAAAAAACCTGGAAAGACGTATTAACTGATGCATAGAGAAATCAACAGAACCAGGAGAACGTTGTATACAGTAACAGCAATATTCAATGAAGAGGTATGAGTGACTTAGCTGTTATCAGCAATACAATGATCCAAGACAATACTAAAGGACTAAAGATGAAGCAAATTATCCACCCCTAGAGAAAGAGCTGATTTTGATAGAATACAGACTGAAGCTTGTTATTTCTCACATTTTTGTTATTTTTTCTTTTGAGTCTTCTTGTACAAAATGACCAATACGGAAATTTTTATATAATTGCACATGTATAACCTATATCTTATTGCTTGCCATCTCAGGGTAGGGAGAGGGTAGGGAGCAAGGGAAGGATAAAATTTGGAACTCAAAACTTTAAATAAAAATAATATTTATTTTAAAAAGTATGATGCTGGGGAGAACAAACCTTAAGTAATTCCAAAACCATTCCCAAACCAAATGTGGCCAAGTACAAGAACCTGCTCTGTGCCACTGGGAAATCAAGCAATGAGATCAAGTCTGAATTTTTTCTAGTTCCTTAAGAACAATCACCCACATTCATAGAGTGCTTTAAGTATCACAGGCATATAACATGCACAATTTCATCTGATCTTGATAAAACCCTGTAAGGACTGGGATGGTATAATTCATTATATAAGTGAGGAAACTTAAAATCAGGTTTGTGAATGGATTTGTTCATGCTCACAGAATACCTGAGGTGAAGTTTCAGCTCATTCCTTTGACCCTCAACCTCACTAAGTCACACTGTCAAATTAAAGTGTCGCCATGCTTCTGGGACAGATCTGCTAGTGAGAGGAAGGAACTTGTCCATGGGCACATTGCTAAAACATGCCAGATATCTTGACTTCAGCCCCTCTTCCACTGCATCAGTGTCTTTAATCCTCTTGGTGTTCCACTTACCTTTCCTTCTGTTGCCAACCATTTTCTCCTTATTTCCTGAATTCTGTCCCCTTCGGTTTCTACTCCTTTCTTTATTTTCCTTTTCTGTTCTTCCAAATTTTCCTCAGTCCTGTGTCATTTTATTAGGAAACGGAATCTAAAACAGTAGCTGGCCCTAAAAATTTGTTCCCTTTCAGATGTTCCTACTCAGAGTAAGAAATGTAAACAGAAAAGAAGACAAGGAAAGAAAGTAGCAAGACAAAAGCTCGCCCTGCCTCTCCAGCCTTCTCTTGTTCATTGTATGGATAGTGGAAAAGAGAAAGGAACATACACAAAAATCCATTTTGCCTGCCCTGGCAAAGATCACTTTGCTGAATTATTTTGTGACAGGAGCAGCAGCAACTGTGGAAAAACAGAAAACGCAATGGCATGGGATGATGTGGAGAGATCTTGTTTATTGTTAGTTTTCCTCTCAAAAATGTGCACTGGGGATGAAGAATGCACATGAAAGATAATACCCAAGTTAATTTAGTGCCATCACCCACCAAGAAGAGACATTTATTGGTATTTCCCTTGAATAATTTGTTTTTTGTTGTCTAGTTCTCTGTGGGTTTATGTCATAAAAGCTATTTATTGTACAGTTTATTGTGTTATTAATTCTTCAAGTGCTTGTAGGTATCACCAGCACCTTGTGGGCCCTAGAAAAAAGGAGATCTCTTTGTGGCTTGCATGAATTCCAATGATTAATCCTTTCCTTCTAGTTTCTGGCTGTCTGATGGGAAAAATCAAAGCTTTTGTGAAATTTCCTGCCCGCGCCCAGAGGGAGCTCAGAGTTTCATGGGGAGAAAGGAAGAGGAATGGTACATACACAGGATCGTGTCATATAAAATTTACTGTGATATGTGCGTTAGACAGGCACAGAGTGAAATGATGCCTTCCATGCCCCCAGGGGACCCTGAGCTCCTTCTAGGTTGTGATTTTCACCTGTGCTTTATGTATGCTGTGTATATAGGGCAGAAAAGAAAGAAAAAGGTTAAGACACAAAGGTCTCAAAGAAGAACTCAGGCTGTTGTTATCCAGCCCATAAATGTCAAGCCTGAACCTTATTGACATCCTAGAAAAGAACTTCTTGAGGAAGCCCTAGGACAGTGTCTACGGTGAGAGTAAGAAACCATGCAAAGTGGAGAGCAGTTGGTAGATTTGAGGAATGATAGTTGAAGAGACAGTCTGGCTTTTGGACTTGGAGTCAGAAAGACATGAGGGCATGTTCTTTCTCAGAAATGTAAGGGCCTTGCACCTCTCTTAGCCCCCAGCAAATCCCTAAGACCAACAAAACAAGGTCTAGAGAGTCTGAGAATAGAAGATGGTGGTGATCCCACAACAAGAGCACCAAAAGATGGCTTCTTTCTGACTTAGTGGGTGGGTAACACTGGGAAGCCTGAATGCCAACAAAAGTAAGAGAATGAAAGACTCAGGCTTGCAACAGGGATAAGGGCCTTATTTATGACCATCAAGGGGAAAAAGATGAGCATTTGGCACAAGACATAAACACAGGGAGTCTTGTACTCTGTAGCATCATATAGTGAGGCTCATCTATGTAAACATTGCAGTAAAACAACGTTGGGACTGGTGGAACTCTGATCTCTCCAGCATTCAACTGACAGTGTACTCCCTTCACTGTTAGATTCTGTGCTGTAAGGAGCTAAAGAAGTCAAGAGCGGTCTATAATGACATTTTATGACCAGTTCAAATGCTATAAATAGATGGATTAGATAGATAGATAGATAGATAGATAGATAGATAGATAGATAGAAGGGTGGATGGATGGATGGATGGATGAATGGATTGATGGATGGATGGATGGATGGATGGATGGATAGATAGATAGATGATAGATAGATAGATAAATAGATAGATAGATAGGTAGAGATAGATAGATAGATAGATAGATTGATAGATAAGTAGATAGAAAGATAGACAGACAGACAGACAGACAGACAGATAGATAGGTAGATAGATAGACAGA
>CM053597.1:2834313-2850789 GCA_028646575.1 Pseudocheirus occidentalis
AGAGAGAGAGAGAGAGAGAGAGAGAGAGAGAGAGAGAGAGAGAGAGAGAGAACAATTAGAGAAGAAAAAGAGATCAAAGGAGTTAAATTAGGCAAAGAAGAGACTAAGCTATCACACTTTGCAGATGATATGATGATATACTTAGAGAATCCTAGAGAATCAAATAAAATACTTCTTGAGACAAAAATAGATTTGGCAAAGTATCAGGATATAAAATAAACCCATATAAATCCTCAGCATTCCTAATATATATTTCTAACAAAAGCCAACAACAAGCAATAGAAAGAGAAACTGCATTTAAAGTTACTGTAGACATTATAAAATATTTGAAATTCTATCTGACAAAACAAACTGAGGACCTGTATGCACACAAATACAAAACATTTTTCACACAAATAAAGTCAGATTTAACTAACTGGAAAAACATCAATTGCTAATGGCTGAGGCAAGCTAATATAATAAAAATGACAAGTTTACCTAAGTTAAATTATATATTTAGTGCCATACCAATTAGTCTATCAAAAAATTACTTTCTAGAGCTAGAAAAATAGTAATAAAATTATTTTGGTAGAGCAAAAGGCCCAGAATATCAAGGGAATTAATGAAAAGAAATGCTAGGGAAGGTGGCTTAGCCATACCAGATTTCAATCTGTATTATAAAGCAACAGTCATCAAAACTACTTGGTACTGAATGAGGAATAGTGTGGGTATGAGACTAAGCAGTCAATGATGATAGTAATCTACTGTTCGATAAACTCAAAGACTTGTGTTTTGGCAATAAGAACTCACTATTTGACAAAAATTGCTTGTAAAACTAATATAGTGTGGCAGAAACTGGGCATAGAACATTATCTAACACCATATACCAAAATCAAGTCTACATGGGTGCATGATATAGGTATAAAGCCTGATATTGTAAACAATCTGGGAAAGCTAGAAATAGTTTACATGTCAGATTTATGGGGAATGAAGACTTTATGACCATTACAAAATGCAAAATGGATAATTTTGATTACATTAAATTGAAAAGTTTCTGTACAAACAAAGCCAATGAAACCAAGATTAAGAGGGAAGTGGGAAAATTGGAAAATAATTTTTTCAAACAGTGTTTTTGATAAAGGCCTCATTTCTAAAATACACAGAGAATGGAGTCAAATCTATAAGGATACAAGTCATTTCCCATTTGATAAATGGTCAAAGGAGATGAACAGTTAATTTTAAGAAGAAGAAGTTTTACATAAGTAAAAAAGCATATGAAAAAATGCCCTAAATTGCTATCGTTTAGAAAAATGCGAATCAAAACAACTCTGGGATTCCACATCTCACCAGTCAGATTGGCTGAGACAATAAAACAGGAAAGTGATGAATGATGGAGATGATGTAGAAAAATTGGAACACTAGTGCATTCCTAGTGGAGTTGTAGACTGATCCAACCATTCTGGAGGGCAATCTGGAACAATGAGCAAAGGGCTATACATTATTTTCATGCCCTTTAATCCAGCAATACGACTTCTAAGGTTGTATCCCAAAGAGATCATAGAAGTGGGAAGAAGACCCATATGTACAAAAATATTTAAGCCAGCTCTTTTTGTGGTGCAAAAATTTGGAAATTAAGGGGATGCCCATGAATTGTGGAATGGCTAAACAAGTTTTGGTATATGAATGGAATGGAATACTATTGTGCCATAAGAAATGAGGAGCATATGTACTTTATATTTACCTTGAGAGCTCATATGAACTGAGACTGAGGGAGAAGAGCAGAACCATAAGAAATCTGTACACAATTACAGACACAATGTATGTGTGAAGACTAACTCTGATAGAAAGGACTCTTCTCAGCAATGCAGGGTCATAAGACAACTCCAAAAGACTCTTGATGGAGAGAGATGTTTATATTCACAGAAAGTACAAGGAAGGAGTTTGAAATAAGATTTAAGCAAAATACCTAATCTTTTTCTTTTTCTTCTTTGGTTTTGTTTCCTCTTCCACATTTTTCATTCCATCAGTTATAACCCTTCTTTACAACCTGACTAATGTCTAATGTGAAAATACTTGCAGATCCTATACTTGATTGCATGCTGCCATGGGCAAGGGGGAGGAAGATAGGGAGGGGGAGAAAATTTGAAACTCAAGGGATTCTGGAACTGAATCTTATAAACTAAAAGTAAACAAACAAATTAATAAAGTCAAAATAGGTAAAAAAAAGGAGAAAAAAAGTAGGGAGCCTACTCTAGGTACCCTTCTTCAGGCACTATAAATCCACTAAATCAAGTTTACTTTTAGGCTTATCATTATTTCAAGGGCAAGAAAAAGAATACCCCTCTATCACTACAAAAAAATACAACACTTCACAGCTTGCTTGAAATTCCTTTACCAAAAGACAAAGATTTTCATCCCATAATTAGAAATAAAAGGCTTCTTTAAAAGTAAAAAAGGAAGTCGTCTATTTCTTTGAATGACCACATTTTCCCCAGTATCATTATACTCACTTCTCTTGGTAGGTAATTCTTGGTTTTATTTCTTGGATCTTTGACCTCCAGAATAGAATATTCCAAGCCCTTTGATCCCTTATTGTAGATGCTGCTAGATCTTTTGTTAACCACCCCACCCCTATTTTCTTGTAGGGAAAGATACCTAGTTGAGTGTGTATGTTATTCCCTCCTTAAGCCAAATTCAGTGAGAGTAAAGTTGTCCCATTCCCTTTCATCTTCCTGCTCTTCCCCTTCATTGTAACAGTTTTCTCTTGCCTCTTGTACATGAGACAATTTATCCTAATCTACCTCTACCTTTCTTCTTCTTCCAAAAATTCCTTTCTCACCTCTTAATTTTATTTTTAGATACCATCCCTTCATATTCAACACATCCTGCACCCTCTATATATGTATACATGAACATACATATACCCAAACTCACATATATATTTATAAACAAATACACCCTACTATACATACATACATACATGTATATATATGTTTGTATGAATATATACATATATATGCCTTTCAACTATCCTCATAGTGAGAAGATTCTTATGATTTAGAATTATCAATTTTCCATGTAGGAATGTAAATATTTCAACTTTAATAAGTTCCTCTTGATTTCTTTTTCCTGTTTACCTTCTCATGCTTCTCTTGCTTCTTGTATTTGAATGTCAAATTTTCTGTTAAGCTCTGTTTTTTTTCATCAAGAATGCTTGAAAATCCTCTATTTCATTGAATGACCATATTTTCCCCTGAAACATTATATTCAGTTTTGCTGAGTAGGTGATTTTTGGTTTTAGTCATACTTCTTTTGACCTGCAAAATATCATATTCCAAACCCTCCAATCCCTTAATGTAGAAGCAGCTAGGTCTTGTGTTATCCTGATTGTATTTCCACAATACTCAAATTGTTTCTACCTGACTATTTGTAGTATTTTCTCCTTGACCTGGGAAGTCTGGAATTTGGCTATAATATTCCTAGGAGCTTTGTTTTTAGGATCTTTTTCAAGAGTCAATTGGTGAATTCTTTCCATTTTCTTTTGCCCTCTGATTCTAGAATATCAGGGCAAATTTGCTTGAAAGTTTCTTGAAATATAGTGTCTAAATATTTTTTTTATCATGGCTCTCAGGTAGACCAATAATTTTTATATGATCTTTCCTGGATCTGTTTTCCAGGTCAGTGGTTCTTCCAATGAGGTATTTCACATTGTCTTCTATTTTTTCATTTGCTTGGACCTGTTTTGTAGTATTTTGATTTCTTCCAAAGCCGTTACCTTTCAATTGCTCCAATATATTTTTGAAGGAGTTATTCTCTTCAGTGAGAATAACTTTCCATTTGGCAAATTCAGCTTTTTAAGGCATTCTTCTCCTCACAGGCTTTTTGGGCTTCTTTTCCCATTTGAGTTAGTCTATTTTTTAAAGTATTATTTTCTTCAGTGTATTTTGTATCTCTTTAAGCAGGATGTTGACTCATTTTTCGTGATGTTTTTGCATCACTCTCATTTTTCTTACCAATTTTTCCTCTACTTCTCTTATTTGATTTTCGATTTCCTTCTTGAACTCCTCCAAAGTCTGTACTCAGTTCATATTTTTCTTGGAGGCTTTTGATGAAGGAGTTCTGACTTGGATGACTTCCTCCCACTCCATACCTTGATCTTGTTTGTCCCCACAAAAGGATTCTGTCATCTGTTTGTGTTTCCATTGCTTATTTATATTGGCAGCCAATTATTTGTCTTTTGTGCTCTTTGCCACAGTAGAATTCTGCTTCCAGAATGGAGAGAGCTATGTCCCAAATTGCTGGGATTTTTGCAGCTGCTGGAGCTATTAGATGGGTGACTTCTCTACAGCCCCCACAAGTTCTGGCTCACTGGTCACACACCCAAGGACCACCACCCAATACCACCATCCACATCCAAGCAGTTCATAGCGAGAGCAAATACCTTCTGCATGGTTCCTTGGTCTCCCTACAATCTGCAGGCCAAGAGCTCCAGAAGCATCAACAAGGCAGTGGCTGCAGCCACCTTGCCTCTTCTGCTTCTTGCCCCACGTATTGCAGCCAGACTGCCTTCCCGTTGTTCCAACAAAGTTCTGCACTGACCTTTTCCTTTGTCTTTGGCATTTGTGGATTGAGAAGTCTGGAATCCTATACAGCTACTGATGATTTACTCTCCTCAGGTGTGCTCCAGTGGCTTCTGGGAGGAGCTAAAACTGCAATTCTGTGGGGTCTGCCATGATGGAACCTTTGTGCCATCCTGTTAGGCTACCTTCAGTGGGAGATTTGTTTCTTTCTGTCACTTTTTGGGTTCTATACCTCTAAAGTTTGTTTAGTGTCATTTTTTACATGTATTGGAGGAGGTGGAAGTCAGAGCCACCTGGAAGTCCTGTTTCTACTCTGCCATCTTGGCTCCACCCCCAATTCAGGTTACCTATTTACTTCTAATTTTATTTTGATTCTAGGTAAAGTTTGATTTCAAGATTATTCATTTATGCATAATATCTGTAATCATGGGAATGGTAGTCTGAGGTTTATTGAAAACAAAAGGGAAAGAACACATACTTTTCTATTTTGTTCAATCAGTTATTCTATGGTTTCTAAGATACACAGAGAGGCCAAAACACAAGCCTTGCTCTCATAGACAACAGTATTCATGCTGATAGCATTCCATTTTAATTTTATTTTTCATATTTTATCATTTTCCTATTTTGCCATTTAGTCAATATAGTAGGTGTGATGTTGCAATTTTAATGAAATCAGAAGATCTTCCATGCCCCTTTTTATTGGCACCTAGTAAAGGCACTTAACACCTTACTTCAAGTTAAGCACTTAGTAAACATGCACTTAGCTCCTTACTTCAAGTTAACTCCTTGGGAGTAGTTAATATCTTAACAGGAAGTGGCAGAAGAGGGAGAAGCTATACTGCATATGAGGAAGAGAACCAGGACAGTCATATTTTCTCTCAGTCACCACGTGGAGATGGCACCTTTTGCTGAGATCCTCCTTCTGCAGCTTCTACCTAGAACTTCCAAGAACCAGGCTGGGGAACTACCATGCGTGTGAGAGGGATCCCTGCTTGAGGGAGCCTGCTCTATTCATGAAGGCTTGAGAATGTGGGTTTTCACTGCATTAACCATGTGTATCAATTTTGTGACCACTATAATGACTTTGGCTTTCTGGTTCTGGGACTGGTCCTTCTGGTTCTGAGACTCAGTATTCTGGTTTCTGAATAAAGACCTTGGTTCTGCCCTCCATGTGGAGAGTTTGCTATATTTTGTGATTCACAACAATACCAGCATATTCATAATCACCATGGGTGTTGTTATTATTGCATTATTGATACAGATGTTTTGATTTGCATCTCTCCAATAAATAGTTATTTAGAGCAGTTTGTCATATGATGATAGATGCCTTTGATTTCTTCCTCTGTAAACTACCTGTTCATATTCTTTCACCATTTATCAACTGAGGAATGACTTGTATTCTTATAAATTTGACTTGGTTCTGTATGTGTTTTAGAAATGAGGTCTTTATCAAAGACACTGGTTGTAAAAATTATTTACAAGTTTTCTGCTTACCTCCTAATCTTGGTTGCAATGGATTTGTTTATGCAAAACCTTTTCAATTTAATATTATCAAAATTATCCATGTTGCATTTCACAATTCTTTATCTCTTGTTTTGTCATAAATTCCTCCATTCTCCATAAATCTGACAGATAAACTACCCCTTGGTCATTAATTTGTTTATAATATCAGCCTTTATACTTAGATCATGTACCCATTTAGACTTTATTCTGGTAGATGGTGTCACATGTTGGTCTACACCCAGTTTCTGCCACACTGTTTTCCAGTTTTTCCAGCAGTTTTTGTCAAACAATGAATTATTAGCTAAGAAACTGGGATCTTTGGGTTTATCATACAGTAGATTAATATAGTCATTGACTGTTGTGTCTTGGTTACTCACTCTATTCCACTGTTGCACCCTTCTATTACCTAGTCAGTACCAAATGATTTTGATGAATGCTGATTTATAACACAGTTTAAAATGTGGTTTGGATAGGTTACCTTCCCTAGTATCTCTTCTGATTAATTCTCTTGATATTCTGGGGGGAGTGGGTGGAAGGTAGGAAAATATTTCATGGGGAAGTTTCTGCAATTATAATGGGAAATTATTAGAAGGATAATATACTTATGTTCTGAGGGTTTTTTTTTGCCAAGAGAAGGATTTGGATTGGAAAAGAGAGGGCAAATCTATCTGACTTAGGAGCTGAAACCCAAGATAAATAGGCAGATGATAAGAAAGATCAACATCGAGTCCCTTGGTTTAAATGAACTGTATCCTGGGAGAAGGGCAGATGTGATTGCTGAGAAAAGATAAGTAATAATTTAATGTTGTTGCTAAATGAAAGGGGCACTATAGGACTAAAAAAAGTGCAAATGACTGGATTTTTAAAAGTCAAGGGATATGGTATTGGTAACCTAAAGGCTGTTTAGATTGATTACAGTTTTAGGTGAATTTACAGGATATTTTTAAACAAGTATAAATGCTTGTTAACTGGATGAATATATTAATGGCTATTTAAATTCTAGAAAATAAAGTGCTTATCCCAAAGAACCAATATGATTTCTGCAAGAATGAATTATGCCACATAAATACTGTCTTTCTTCTTTCCTTTTCTTTCCCTTCCTTTCTCTTTGCATTCCTTCCCTTTCCTTTTCTTTCTCTTTCTTTCCTTTCCTTTCCTCTCTGACAGTGTAAGTAGCCTGAAGGGCCAAGTGGAAGCTAGAAATATAGTTTAACCAGATTTTAAGATACTTTTGACAGCCTCTAATATACCCTTTGTACAGGGGTAGAGTCAAGATAGGTGAGTAAAAGATTACAAAATGAAACCTACATTAAAACCTCTCCAACAATGACCACAGAGACCACTCCAAACCAAATTTTGAGCTATAATACTTAAGAAAAAAATATAGCCAATTATTTTTCCCAGTGAGAGTAGCTTAGTAAGGAATAAAGTATGGTCTCTGGCATTAAGGTGGGGACTGAACAAGAATGTGGTGCAGTGGGACCTGAACCATATGGGGATAGTAGTAATGTGTTTGGGCTGCAGCAACAGTGGTAGGGGGCAGCCCAGCACCCAGAAACAATAAAAGAACTGATAACCTGGGCAGAAAGGGATCTCAGAGGTTCCCTGTTCTAGTCATGAGTTCAGAACCAGGTGACGTTAGGTGGGTCTTTTGTCCATTTGCCAGTCTTCATATAGGGAGGATTAGTTTTAGTCTTAGGGGTGAGGGGTCTTCTGGTATAAAAAGCAAAACACAGCCAGAGAGTAGCGAATGGTCCTTTCCTTGGTTGATATCACTTTGCAAACACTTACTAGGAAAATTTTGCAGGACCTGAGACCAACCTGTGAAGCATAAGAAGGACATAAAAGACAGATGCTCAAGAAAGTAATGCCCCTAAGAGATGTGCAAAGACAAGCTCTAACATAAAGTCTAAATTAAACAAGTAGAGTGGAAAAATGAGTATGAAACCAAAAAAAAGAATTTGATAATAAAACATTCCTGTGCTGTCAAGGAAGCTCAAGACATGAACTCAGAAAAATGCTAATGATTTGCAAACATCTACAAAGAATGTCTCAAAAATACAGGTTATACACCATGAACCTAAAAGAATTCTTAGATTGGGGTGGAGCCAAGAGGGCCAAGTAGAAGCACAAACTTGGCATCAACTCCCTTTTCAATCACTTAAAATACATGTAAAAATGACTCTAAACCAACTTTAGAGCTGTAGAGCCCACAAAATGACAGAGGGAAATGAATTTCCCACTGACGGAAGTCTGGCAGATTGACAGGAAGGGTATATCACACTGAGCTGGGAGCCAAGAACAGTCCAATTGGAGCTGCATGGTTAAGGCTGTGGGCTTCAGGGGCCATAGAAGACTTCAGGAGAGTGAATCAACAGGAGCTATGGTGGTTTCCAGACTCATCCACCCATAAACACCAAAGACAAAGTAAAAGGTCAGTGTGGTACACTGTTGGAACAAGTGTGTATGGAAGAAAGTGGTCTAACACCTGTTCCTGGGGTGAGAAGTGGTGGAAGTGCAACAACTGTCCCATTGCATGGCTGCCTCAGGAGCTCCTGGCCTTCAGATCTTAGGGGGACCAAGCAACCATTCAGAGGGTAAACACTTTTGCTTTAACCTGCTTGGATATGGATGAAGGTCTTGGGTGGTGATCCTGAGGTGTGTGGCCAGTGAGCCAGAGCTTGTGGGGGCTGCTGAGAAGGTGTGTTCCTAATAGCTCTGGCAGCTGTTAAAACCCCAGAAATTTGGGATAAGCTCTCTCCATTCTGGAAACAGAGTTCTACCATGGCAAAGAGCTCAAAAGTCAAATAATTGGATGGCAATATAAACAAGTGGAGGAAGCACAAATAGGGCATAGAATACTCTTTTGGGGGCAAAAGGATCAAGCACTGGAGGGGGAGGAAGACATCCAAATTGGAACTACTGAATCAAAAGCCTCCAAGAAAAATATGAAGACCATAGACGAGTTCAAGAAGGATTTTAAAAACCAAGTAAGAGAAGTGGAAGAAAACTTGATAAGAAAAATGGGAATGCTGCATGAAAATCATGAAAAATGAGTCAATACCCTGTTAAAGGAGACCCAAAAATACACTGAAGAAAATAACACCTTAAAAAAACAGACTAACTTAAATGACAAAAGAGGCTCACAAAGCCAGTGAGGAGGAGAATGCCTTAAAAAGCTGAATTTGCCAGATGGAAAAGGAATTTCGAAAACTCACTGAAGAGAATAATTCCTTCAAAATTATATTGGAGCAATTAAAAGCTAATGACTTTTTGAGAAATCAAAATACTCTGAAACAGATGCAAACAAATGAAAAAAACTTGTAGGCAATATGAAATATCCCATTGAAAATCTGCTGACCTGGAAAATAGATCCAGGAGAGATAATTTAAAAATTATTATTCTACCTGAGAGCCATTATCAAAAAAAGAGTGTAGACACCATCTTTCAAGAAATTTTCAAGCAAAATTGCCTTGATATTTGAGAATCAGAGTGCAAAAGAGAAACGGAAAGAATTCACCAATTGCCTCTTGAAAAAGATCCCCAAAAGAAAACTCCTAGGAATAGTATGTCCAAATTCCAGAGTTTCCAGGTCAATGAGAAAATGCTGCAAGTAATCAGGAAGAAACAATTTCAGTATTGTGGAAATACAATCAGAATAACCCAAGACATAGCAGCTTCTACATTAATTTATTGAAGAGCATAGAATATGATATTCTGGAGGGCAAAGGAACTAGGATTAAAACTAAGAATCACCTACCAAGCAAAATTTAGTACAATACTTCAGAGGAAAATAAAGATATTCAATGAAATAAAGGACTTCCAAGCATTTTTTATGAAAAGTCCAGAACTGAACAGAAAATTTGGCTTTCAAATACAAGAATCAAGACATGCATGAAGAAAATCAAGGTGCTCAGCTGCAAACTTTGCTTCTGTATATGAAATAATCTTGCGTCAGAGAGGCTATGTGGCACAGTGAATAGAGCACCAGCCCTGGAGGCAGGAGGACCTGAGTTCAAATCCAGCCTCAGACATTTAACACTTACTAGATGTGTGACCTTGGGCAAATCACTTAACCCCAATTGCCCTACCAAAAAAAAGAAGAAAAAATAACCTTGGATATTGTACCCAAATCCTTTCCAATTCTAGGTCCACTATACAGTTTGTCTCCCTCATTGGAATACTTACAGGGGAGAAACTGTCTTGCTTGTATTTGTATACTGAGAACTTAGCTCAGGACATTTATTTTTTTATTCATTCATTCTTATCTCCTCCTTATCTTTTTTCACTAAAAGGCCCCCTCCCCATCATACATATAATTGTGAATAGTATTTCCTTCCATTTTGTTCTCAATTTTAAGTTATTTTAAATATTTCTTATTTCTGCTATTTTTCTATTTTGTGCATACTGTAGCTTATACCTAAGATGTAGGCTAAGCCTAATTTGTGCCAAGCTACTTTCCAGTTGTGCCAAAAATTATTGCCAAAAAGTAAGACCTTCTCTTAATAAATTATGTTCTTGACCTGAAGAAAAAAATCAAATGAAGTAAACTAGAGGCCAATTTCCTTAATAAATATTGATGTAAAACCTTTTAGTAAAATGCTAACAAGATTATAATAAAATCACGATTATACACTATGACTAGGTGGAATTTATACCAGGCATATTGTACTTGTTTAATAATAGAGAAAATAAAAATACTATTGATTATATCAATAAGAAAAATAGTAAAAGTCTTATGATTATATCAACAAGTCTGGAAAAGACATTTGTTAAAACATAACACCATTCCAACTTAAAACTATAAAAACCAAAGGAAAAACTGAATGTTTCTTTAAATAAGTTGTAGATATATATAGATGTAGATATATATCAAAAAAGATCAAGTGTTATTTGTAATTAGGACAAACTTGAATCCTTTTTCAATGAGAACAGGGGTGAAGCAAGGATATCCATTATCACTACTATCCTTTAGCATTGTTGCCAGAAGTGTTAACTATAACAATAAAACAAGAAATATACAGTGAAGGAACAACCAGACAATAAGGAAACAAACATGATATTTTGCAGATATTATGTTGGTATTTTAAATAACACTAGAGAGGAAATTAAAATAAAACCTAGTAGAAACAAGTAACAACTTTAGCAAAGCTGCAGAATATACCATAATCCATACAAATAAAAATATTTCTATTTATTACCAGCAAAACCCAGCAAGAAGAGATAGAAAAAATAAATTCCACTTAGAACAAGTACATACTATGTAAAATACTTGGGAGACTACCTGCCAAGACATACATTGAACTTTATGAACACAAATACAAAGCACTTCATACAAATACAGATGTAATAAAAATATGAAAAATATTAATTATTCAGATGTAGACTGAACCAATGTAATAAAAATGACAATTCTAAGTAAAATGATTTACTTGCTCAGTACCATATTAGTCAAAATACCAAATAATTACATTATAAAGTAAAAAAATCACCTGGAAGGTAAATAGGTTAAAAAAATCAATAAATACTATAAAACATCAATCAATATCATAAAAAATATTAAAGAGGTTTGCCAACAAGTAACTAATTTCAAACTCTATTAACAAGTGTCTCTGCAGTAGAATTTGAATGCTTGGCAATTCAGCTCAGTAAAGGACCTCAGTGTCAAGTATCTGATCTTGCTAGGTAATTTTCAAAATCTTTTTAAGACAATTCAAATGGGAATGATTCAGGTTCCTGGCAGACTCTCCAGGTTTCACAGGCATACAACAATGAGGTCGACACAATGATTCCATAGACCTTCAGTTGGTAGGAAGTCTAATACCTCTTCTTTCTCAAATTTTTCTTTCAGAGCCTCCAAAACACTAAGGTAGCTCTAGAAATGAGTGTATCAACCTCATCAACTATGAGGACATCCCAGGATGTCCTGGCAAGGTTAGTTCTGGCTGGTGGAGAACTTCTGTTTCTTTCGTGCTTAAGTGTTAGGTCAAAATGAGCCCAAATGGGCAAGAATCAATCCATATGGCATTGCATCTCGGTCTCAGAGGCTGCACTGAGCACATAATGACCTGCAAACAAAAAGTTGCACACCAACTGTCCTTCCATTTTAGACTTGGCTTGTAGTCTTTTCAAGTTAAAATAGTCCATCATTAGTGCAGTAACTGACCTTAATGCCAATGAGCTGGCCACATTGCCTGATTGCCAAAGACACATATACCTAAAAGACTATTTTGCAGAGGTCTTGCACAAACCAAGAATTGACACAGAGCTTAGAAGAGTCACAAGGACACTTTACAGGTCTCTGTGAAGAACTTTAGTATCAATTGTGAGACACTGGAGATGATGGTACAGGACCACGCAGCATGACATGCCTACATCAAAACAAGGTGCTGATTTCCATAAACAAAGCAGAATCACAGTAAACACAAAGGAAACATGAGATACATCCATATTTGGGCCTAATGTACTATAGAGTTCTTAGCTGATATTGGACAGATCAGCCACAGTGAAACACACTATACCTTGACTTGATGCCATTGATTCTCTTCAAGTACAAAGGCCAAAAAAACAACAATAAAGTGACAAATGTCAAAACAATCTGTACTTGGAGAAGAAATAGAGTGCTCAATCTATGCAATAGATTAGATACATAAGACACTGAAGTAAATGATCATTAAAATCCAGTATTTGATAAACCCAAAGAGCAAAGTTTGGGAGCATGATTTGACAAAAATTGCTGGAAAAACCAGAAAGTAGTATTCAGAAACCAGACATAGTTTCATCATACCATATTAGAAGATAAGTTCAAAAATGGTACATGAGTTAGAAATAAAGGTTATCGTAAGCAAACTAGGAGTTATGAAAAATTAACTTTCAAATTCATTCAGAGGGAAAGAGTTCATGACATAAAGAGAGATAAATAGCTTTACAAAAGATAAAATGGATAATTTTGATACATTTTTATATCAAAACCTTTCTGTATAAAGAAAACCAATGCAGGATAAAATGGAAGAAGAAAAATTGTAAATAGAGCAAAAAGTAATGGGATTACAGCAAGTTTCCCTGGTAAAGGTCTTCTTTCTCAAATATAGAGAACAGTCATATTTATAAAATAATATAGGAGGGATTCCCCAAATGATAAATGACCAAAGGATATGAAGAGACCGTTTGCAGAGGAAGAAATTGAAACAATCAATAGTCACTATGCTCTAAATCACTACAGATTTAGATACATGTATATTAAAACAATTCTAAGGTACCATGTCATACATAGCAGATTGACGAGTATGGCAGAAAAGGAAAATGATAAGTGCAAGAAGGGATGTGGGGAATTTGGGATACTGATGCATCTTTGTTGAGGCTGTGAACTGATCCAACCATTCTGGAGAGCAATTTGTAACAATATCCAAAGACTTATAGATGGTGCATATCCTTTTACCCAGCAGTATTAGTTCTGTATCCCGAAGAGATAAGAAGGGGAAAAGATCTATTTGTATAAAACTATTTATTGCAGAAATTATTATTGTGGCAAAGATGTGGGAATTAAAGGAATGACCATCAATTAGGGAACAGTTGAAAAAGTTGTGGTGTATAAATGTGATGAAATACCACTGTGATATGTGAAAGAGAGATGATTTCAAAAAGGAAAAAAAAACATGAGAAGACTTCTGTGATTTGATGCAAAGCAAAATGAACAGAACCAGAACAATCTGCACAGTAACATCAATACTATAAAGATAGTGAATTGCAAAAGAATTAGTATCTGTGATCAGTACAATGCTCCTTGAGAGTTCCAAAGGACACATAATCAAAAATGGTACCCACTGTACAAAAGACTCATTAGTCAATGATTATAGTAATAAACTGTTTGATAAGCCCACAGATCCCAGTTTTTGGGATAAGAACTCATTATTTGACAAAAACTGCTGGGAAAATTGGAATACAGGAGGACAGAAACTGGGCATAGACTATCATCTAATGCTATACACCAAAGTCACGTCTAAATGGGTACATGTTCTAGGTATAAACGCTGATACTGTAAGTTATCTGGGGAAGCAAGGAATATTTTACCTGTCAGATTTATGGAGTAGGGAAGACTTTATGACCAAAGAAGAGTTGGAGAGCATTATAAAATGCAAATGGGATAATCTTGATTACATTAAATTGAAAAGTTTCTGCACAAAGCCAATGTAACCAAGATGAAGAGGAAAGTGGGAAATTGGGAAAGAATTTTTACAACCAGTGTCTCTGATAAAGGGCTCATTTCTAAACTATACAAGGAATTAAGTAAAATCTATAAGAATACAAGTCATTTCCCAATTGATAAATGAGCAAAGGATATGAACAGGCAATTTTCAGAGGCAGAAATTAAAGATACTTATAAGCATATGAAAAAATTCTCTAAATTACTATTGATTCGAGAAATGCAAATCAAAAAAACTTTGAGGTACCACATCTCACCAGTCTGATTGGCTAAGATGACAAAACAGGAAAATGACAAATCCTGGAGAGGATGTGGAAAAATTGGAACATTAGTGCATTGTTGGTGGAGCTGTGAACTGATACAACCATTCTGGAGGGCAATCTGGAACTATGCCCAAAGGGCTATAAATAATTGCATATACTTTGACCCAGTAATACCACTTCTGGGGTTTTACTTCAAAGAGATCATAGAAATGAGAGGAAGACTCGTATGCACAAAAAATATTTATTGCAGCTTTCTTTGTGGTGGCAAAAAACTGGAAATTAAGGGGATGCTCATTAATTGGGGAATGGCTAAACAAGTTGTGGTATATGAATGTAATGGTATACTATCGTGCATACAACTGGACTATTGTCCAATTTGAATATATTTGCAGATCCAATACTTGATTGCATGCCACCATGGGGGAGGGGAAGGGGAGAAAATTTGAAACTCAAGAGATTATGGAACTGAATCTTGTAAACTAAAGTAAATAATCAAATAAAATTAAGATAAAATAAAATAAAATTTAAAAACAATGTTACCCACTTCAAGATAGTGAACTTGTGGAATCAGAGTGAATCTTGTAGTGTGTGTGTGTGCGTGTGTGTATTTGTGTATTATACATCCATCCATCCGTCCATATATATATATATACATATATATATATAATCATATATAAATATATATTGTATATATTCTCTCTTTGGCTTGAGGATATGACTATATATTTATTCATTTTTTTATTTTCTTGTTTACATCATTCCTTTCCACAAGATCTTGAGTTACAAATTTTCTCCCTGTCTTTCCCTTACCTCCAACCCCAAAACAGCAATCCTACTGTAAAGCCCCTCCCCCAATCTGCTCTCTTTTATGCCCTCCTCCAATGCCACTCTAAATTTCTGGTAGGGCAGGGAGGATTCCCCTTACCCCAGTCCCTGTATATCTTAATTCCCAGTTGAATTTAGTTAATAATAATAATAATAATAATAACAATAATAATACACACATATATATGTATATATTTTATTTTGGTTTTTTTTAACATTTGATTGTAGAGCTTTAAATTCTATATTCTTTCTCTTCCTCCCTTGTCATCCACCCCCAGTGGAAGGACAAGCAATTCAATACAGGGTGTACATGTGTAATTATACAGGACATCTCCACAGTTGACCTATTATGGGAGGCTGATTATATGTCCCTTTTTTCTATCCTGCCCCCCTTGTTCTATTCTCTACTCTGTCCCTGTCCCTTTACTGAAGTGTGTGCTTCTAGCAACCCTCCCCCAGACCCTGCCCTCCCCTCCATCATCCTGCCTCTCATCCCCATCCCCCTTGCTCTCCTGTGTGGAAAGATATCCAGTTTAGAGTTTTTGTCATTCCTTCCCTAAGCCAGATTCAATGACACTAAATGAAGATAAAGTTGTAACAGTTATCCCTTGCCTCTTCTATATGGGATGATTGACGGCATTTTGTCTCTCCCTGTGCCCTCTCATTCTAGTCCTCTCCCACCTCAGAATTTCAACTTTTAAGGTATCATCCCTTCATATTCTATTGATCCTGTACCCTCTATGTACACATATACACACATGCTTAGACATGTATTCATAACCATATATATGCTTCTATACAGACATATGTGTAGGTATACATACATACATACATACATACGTATGTATATGCATATATATGTAAATATACACACATTTGTATTCCCTTCACCTATCCTCATACTAAGAAAAGTTTCATAAGTTACTATTATCATTTTTCCATACTGGCATGTAAATAGTTCAACTTTGATAAGTTCCTTATGATTCTTTCACATGTTTACCTTCTCATGCTTCTTGTGTTTGAATGTCAAACTTTCTGTTCAGTTCTGGTTTTTTCAGCAAGGATGTTTGAAAGTCCTCCACCTCACTGAATGACCATATTTTCCCCTGGAACATTATACTCG
>CM053597.1:2851289-2883276 GCA_028646575.1 Pseudocheirus occidentalis
ACTGCCAGATTCTGGGTTAGCCTAATTGTGTTTCCACAGTATTCAAATTCTTTCCTCCTGGCAGTCTGTAACATTTTTTCCTTGATGAGGGGGTTCTGGAACCTCACTATAACATTTCTAGGAGTTTTTTGGGGGGATCTTTTTCAAGAGGTGATTGGTGAATTCTTTCAAGTTCTATTTTGCCCTCTGTTTCTAAAATATCAGGGCATTTTTCCTTGAGAAATTTCTGAAGGATGAAACTGCCAGGGTTGGGCTGCTTTCTGGGCAGTTTGGCCAGACTGCTTTTTTCCCCTAAAATTTAGCTTGAATTCCACTGACCTTTCTCTTAGCCTTATTTCTTCTATCTTGATAAATGTGGAGACTGAGCCAGGTCCCACCAATCCACTCTATTGTAGACTCCAGCTGCAGCTTCTCCCAACTGCCCTGGGGCCAAGCTGTGGTTTTTGGGCTGGGCTGGCTGCGGCTTCCAGCCTGCCGAGATGAACCCCACATGCTGAGCTGCCTTCATCCAGAGATGTTTTTTCTCTATATTTGTGAGTTTTGGAGCCCTAAAATTTGTTTAAAATTTTATTTTCTGGGATTTAAGGTGGCAGTGGGAGAGCAGGAAAACTTTGCTGCTTCTACACCACCATCTTGACTCTGCCCCAGGAGATGATTAAATTGGAAAAAAGTTTTTAATGACTGCATAGGCATAATGGTTATTGTATGTCTTGCCTTCTCAATGGATGGAGAAGAGAAGTAACGATGGAAACAATTGGAATGGAAAATTTAAAAAATGGTTGAAATAAATAAATATTCTCATTTTGTTCCAGATGGGGAGGTATTAGTCAAGTATACATAGTTGTGTCAATTTGGGGAAAGTTGAACAATTGAAAGCAAGAGGAATCAGAAAATCTTAAAATCTCAGAATTGGAAGGAGATATAGGGTACGCAGTTCAAGTTAAGTCTGAGCATGAACGTTTCTCAAACACAATCAATAACTGCTTAACCATCGTTCCATTTCTTCCTTCTTTCTTACCCCCTTCCTTCTTTCCTTCCTTTCTTCCTTCCTTCCTTCCTTCCTTCCATCCATGAAGGAATCAATTGAATCTACTGAATCAACAATAGTTGAATGTCAAGTTGAAATAAGTTCTTTAGCAAATACCATTGGGAATTTGTTCTTGGCACTGCTTAACTTCTTGAAATTTAAAATTGTAAAGAAGAGATAGTATATTTGTTCATCTAAATCAAATTGAAAGAAGACTGGGAATGAGAAATAAAATTCTGTGTAACTATGACAAAAGCCAAAGATTCCCAAAAGATCGGTATGCATTGAATCATTTTTAAAAGGTGTGATTTAATACAAATCAGTGCAAAGGCTTGCAATTGATTATTTTTAAAACATCAACCCCTTAAATATAAATAGGAGTTATATTGATTATGAAATCAATGAATGCTTGCTTGCTTGATTAATTGAGTGAATGAATAAATGAAAACATGTTTATTATGCATTAATTATGTGTTCAACATTATGCTTATTGTTGTGGATACCAATATCAGACAGCACAAAGGCACTAACCTACAATGACCTTATATCCTAATTTAAATACAGGAATACACCACCCTCTTAAGGGGGCCTCTTTGAGGAGGCGAGCATATTTTTTGATAATTGGTCTATAAAAGTGGGGATCTGAATAGATCATAAATTCAATGTGAGCCATTGATGAAGAAACTTAAGAAACCCTTTATTTTTCACTCACTAGAGATAGTGTTTCCAGCCCCAGGTAAAATCCATTGTATGAGAGTTAGAAGACCTAGAGCTTCCCTAATCTCCCTGTTCATTAGATCAATGTTCCATTTGCTATACTCGGAAAGTTTCTTGGCTGTTTCCACTTAAATGTTACATCGTCTGATATTCTAAAAACCAAAGCTTCTTTGATACCAGAATTTCAACATAAAGTCATGCTGAACTATAACTTTGTGCTTTCATGATGACTTACATACTTTTTTCTCCTTCCCACTATACAGGTGCATTCTGCCTTAAAGAGCATGGATATGACATTTGTAAAATTGAAAGTTCTTATGAACACATTGGTTCCATTTCATCTCCTCACATATCTACACTGGGACTAGGTGAAAAATATTTTTGTCTGCTATTCTGAAGCCCTTTTAGCAAGAGGAAGTGGTATTGGACAATTGGCCTTCCATCTCCCCTCCCTAAATTGCTCAGCCTTGTGAAATTCCACCCATTTTGGTAAATGATATGTAATTACTGATAATCATTTTGCTATCCTTCATACTTAACATATTGTCTCTTATCCACTGTTTGACAGCAACAATAATGGAAATCTGAACATATTATTAAGTGATACATAAAGTGTGACAAAATGGATAAGTTTTGAATTCTATGGATAAGTTAAGTTACATTGGTAGTGAACTTTCCAATCATGTACATATTGAAAATGAAGTTGACACACTCACTGCCAGAGCTACCTCAGTTTTTGGGAGGTTCTGAAGGAAAGTGTGGGAGAGAAGAGGTATTGGACCAACTACCAAGCCTAAGGCCTACAGAGCCATTGTGCTGAACTCATTTTTGTGTGCCTATGAAACTTGGACAGTTTACCAGAACCATGCCAGGAAACTGAATCACTTCAAATTGAATCTTAGGAAAATTTTGAAGATCACCTCATAGGATAAGGTAGTAGACAGACAGTGAGGTTCTTACTTGAACTAAACTGCGAAGCATGCAAACTGAGCTTCAGAGAGCGCAACTCTGATAGGCTGGCAACATTGTTCAAATGCAAAATATATGTTTGCCAAAAAGAGTATTTTTATGGAGAATTGATACAGGGCAAGCATTTATATGGTTGTCACAAGAAGGAATACAAGGACATTCTCAAGGCCTCTATGTAGAACTTTGACATTGATTATGTGACATGGGAGACACTGGCACAGGAGCATTCAGCATGGCATGTCCACATCAAAGTTGGTGCTGTGCTCTTTAGCAAAGCAGACTCGAGAGAGCTCAAGGTAAACACAGGATGTGCAAATTTAGAGACTCTACTCCAAATGTTCACACTGACAATTTGTGCCCGACCTATGGTAGAACATTCTGAGCTCATCACTGATCAATGTCTGATCAGTCACAGTCAGAGACATTGAAATGTGACTCTAGCATAGTGATGTCATTTTGGCCCTCTTTGAGAACTGAGAACAGCAATCAAACAATCAACTGCTCTTGACAAATTCAGGAGCTCCAACCTGCTTTGTTTTTGAAAGGTGTTTATTCAGCTAATGCTTGTCATATCTTCCTGACCCTATGACACTATTTTTGAATAATGATGAGAAAACCTCACAGTAATAGCTTAGTAGATTTACAAATGATTAGAAAACTCTTCAGTTCAATGATGTGTGTGAGTATTGTATCATCAGAGGCACATATTTCAATGACTGATTCTTCAAAGATTGTAGTGAATGGAGATGAAGGTACTGCACATGATTCTTTTTTTGGAAAATGTTTTATATACGAGATTCATCCATTGTCTTTGTTGTGGTTGTCATCTCACTGCCATTTCCCTCATGGAGAGGAATCACTTATATAACAGTCCAAAAAAAAAAAGAAAAAAGAAAAACAAGTGGACAAAAACAAACAAAAAAACAGAAGAAGAAACCATGTAGTAGGATTTGCCCTTGGCAACATTCCTTCAAATTATGAATTCATAGATTAGGGGTTTTTTTGACAAATAATGTAAAGTAGATTTATTTTCTCATGTTGGGTACTGAGCAGATGGTTGGAAGCCAGAATAGTACAGCAAAAGAATACTGGCTCTGGAATCAAAGGATTTGGGTATAAATCCATCCTTTGATCACACTTAGGGCCTCATGCCCTTGAGTAAGACACTTACATTACTTGGCTTCCTCTGTAAAAGGAGGGTCTTCCATCAATCACTTCAGAGTTCCTACCAGCTTCATTTGTAGAACACTGTGATCCTGAAGATGCTTTGTAGTTTTGGGACCTCTGTTTCAGTGATATCTGGATTTGTTTTTAACTTGGGGAAGAGAAGACTATGGTAAGTGAGGGGGAGAGGTAGAGAAGTGATTAAACTGTCCCCAAATACTTGGGTGGAAGCTGGAAATAAACCTATTTCCTCTCAGCATGAGGAATGATATTCAAATAGTTTGAGTTATCTCCAAAAGGAATTTGCTACTTCACAAACTACTGAGCCTTCTGGCACTGGAAGACTCCAAACAAACCAGCAGGAACAAGAGGTAGGCAAGAGGATTCTTGAGGTGAGTAGAAGTTAGCTGAGAAGATCTTGCTGGATCCTCCCAGGCCGAAAGTCCCATGGCTCTACAGACAAGTTAGAAGATGAGGTGGATGCTTTGCTCTTGGTAATTACTTTTGCTCTAACTACTCCTCCTTGCAGAAATGGGAACTGGCCTCATCTGATGCTTTCCTAAATAATAATAGAGAGAGTATTGTCCAGTGATTCTTATATGGGCATGTTATTCCAGGGAAGCATGAATTTAGAATAATGAGGAACTTTGGTACCCAGAAGATGAAGCAATGATTTTCATTCACTTGCTTTATGAATTTTACAACTACATGAAGAAGAGTCCACTAATGTGGACTACAGAGAAATGGAAAAACAAAACAAAACAACTGGGTTAATGTTAGGATCCTGTTTATTCCTATATTTTCAAGTGTTTAAATTGACTGGAAAGGACAAACAAGGAGGGTCAAGGTTTCCCCCTTTCCTGACTTCTGACTTATTTATTAAAATATTTTAGCACTTAAAGCACATTGGGGCAAATGAGTGATCTACCCTGTCACATAGCAAAGAAGTGGCCATACTTTATTCTCTTAGTGAAAACTTCTTTAAAATTTTCTTTGAACCATGAGAGCAACTGCCTTGATTAGGTCACAGAAGTCTCATAAATACATATGTAAATAGAATGGGTTTCATATATAAATTCTGGTGTTAAATGCCAAGTGCCATGTGTTTTCACTTTCATTTAATTTTTTTTTTAAATTCCAATTCTAAAAAGAGTAATCAGTTAGGAAAAAAAGATGAAGTGGAAAGTTCAGCTTTTTTATTGTCTGTTATTTTTTATTATTTAATTTTTCCTAATATTTATTTTATTTTATTTTTCCAATTTAATAATTTATTTTTAGTTTTCTATATTTTTTTCTACAAGATTTTGAGTTACAATTTTTCACCCCATCTTTTCCCCACCCCCACCCCAAAATAGCTAGCCTACTCAGTACCCCTTCTCCCAATCTGTTCTCTGTTATAACCCCACCCTTACTCCCCCCAACCTAACTTTCTAGTAGGGAAAGATGGAATTTTATACCCCAGTGCCTGTATAGCTTATTTAACACAATCCAGATCCAAGTGGGTCAAATCGTGCATGATTACCCTCTGAATGGTCACTTCATGCCACTACAATCTACAGGCTGGGAGCTCTGGAGGCAACTACGCAACAGTTGCTATAGCAGCCACACCTCTGCCACTTTTTGCCCTGGGGCCAGGGGCTGGACAGCCCTCTTCTCCAATCAGTTCCAGCAGAGTTTCCAACTGACCTTCTACTTTCTTTTTGGCATTTATTGTTTCATTTATCTGATTCATTCTACTGAAGTCTGCTCCAGCCAGCCGGTTGATTGGGGCTGGTGCTGGCACAGTGGGGCACACTTTGGACTTTGCTGGTCTCCCAGCTTGTCTAATAGTCCCTTACTGTTAGCCTGCTGGGCTGCCTTCAAAGGGAGATTTTCTTTCTCTCTGTCACTTTTTGGGTCCCATAGCTCTAAAACATCTTTAGAGTAATTTTTTTTTTACATATATTGGAGGTGGTGAGAGCCAGAGCTTCATTGATGTCTTCTTTTTACTCTGCCATCTTGTCTCTGCTCCACTGCTTGTTAATTTTGATAGCAATGCAAGTAGAATTTACTCTTAAGAGAAAAATTCATACAATTCTGACTCCATTTCTATCATAGGAATATGTCATAGACAGAAAACATACATGTGCATCTATATGCACACTATACATAGGTAGTAGATATAAACTGTATATACGCATAAGGTACTTAAAATTCATATGTTAATATATTCCTATAAAGAATGATTATGCCCTATGGATAACAGATAGACAGAGGGATGTATGTATGCATATATGTATGTATGTATGTATGTATGTATGTAGGTATGGATGGATGGATGGATGGATGGGTGGATGGGTGGATGGGTGGATGAATGAGTGGATTGATGGATGGATGAATGGAAGGATGGATTGGTGAATGGATATATAGAGAATACATATTTGTAAAAATCACACATATCCATATTTGCATATTCATTCACCAATATTTGAGAGGATGCTTCACCTAATGGGGAAAGTATTAGAATAAGAAAGACCTGACATTGAATTCCACCAGTAGTGTCAGCCTCAGCATCATAATCTTATAGCCTCATCTAGTAAATGGAGATAAATATAATACCTACCTCATAGAATTATTATGAGAATATTAGATAATATGTGAAATGCTTTGTAAATCCTACAACACCATGTAGATGGCAGCTAGTATTAAAAATGTTACTATATATGCTATATGTGCATAGATACATTAATATAGAATTTATGCAGCACTGTATATGTATATATACACATTCATATATACATACATATATTTGTATGCATGCATGCATATATGTATATTCAGACACATGCACACAATGTATATGCAGAGACAATATGTCTCTCTCAGTCTGTGTGTGTGTGTGTGCGTGTGTGTGTGTGTGTGTGTATCCCAGGCATGTCAGGTACATTGCTATACCTACCATCTATATTCACCTGCTAAATACATGTGTGCATATATGTGCATATTTTCACACCCTCATTTCTTTTGCCAAAATGTAGTTTCCCCAAATGTTCTTGTCTCACTGGCATGCTTTACTTTTTATGTCCAATGCACCTGCTTGACAGTTTCCCAGAAGGACAGTTCTCATAATTTCCTTTTGGATTATTGAGTACTCTGAGTTTGAATTGAAAGTTTAAAAGAACCATTTGATTTTGATAACTTCTATGTGTGTGTGAGTGCTCTGTTGAGTTTCAGCTTTAGCTTGGAGCCTTCCTTTTCCATAAGGTGATTTCCACTAAATCCCTGTGTGTAAAAGCAAGATAAACACACATCACTGAGTTTGTTATTGCAATTAAATTATTGAGTTTTTATATTTGAATATGTTTTGAACATTGAAAAGCATGAAGGGACTGTTTTCTCATGTTAGCCATAGACACTTTTCTAACACTCTACAACTTGAAATAAACTTGTCAATATTCTGAAATCTAACAAATATGAAGCTATCATGTTTTCAAATAAATGTGGGGAAGCAACCTCAGGAAATTCCATTTACTCCCCAGTTTTTCTCAATAGATTTTTCTATAACCTTATCTTCTTGAAGTCTAAATTCTTCACTCTTATACTCTAAGAGGTGGACAGGATACAGTAGGGGGACATTTAATAGGGAATAAATATAAAGTCTTATAATGAGACTAAAGAAGAGAATCTGCCCAAATGGCATATGGAGAAAGGGAAGGTAGAAAGTGACTCAAGTAAAAGTCATCTGAGGATTTTAGTGGAATACATATTGAAATATTCCCAAACCGTGTTTTGAATTCCAGAAGGCTGGATGTGGTCTATTGGCTTTAATCGTCCAATTCCATGCACACCTATGGGGACAATGGCCCCATTGTCCTATACACTCTACTGTACTGTCATATTCTTCTCAGAGGTAGACCACACATGGATTAGTGTGATTATTCCTGGCTCCATATTCTAAGATGGACATTGGCAAACTGGAGTACATCCTAGGACATTTACCTGGATGGAGAAGGAAGTGGAGACTACCACAGAAGAATGAGTTACAGATCTAGAGAAGTTTATCGTAGGAAAGAAGTTACAAGAAAAATTCAGATGTAAGAGCCAGTTTGAGGTGGTAAATAGGGCGCTCAAGTTGGAGGCAGGGATAACTAGTTTTGCTACCTGCCTCAAACATAAATTAGCTGTGGCATCCCCTTCAAATCATTTACCCTCCTCCCTGAGGCCTATCCCTCCCCTCCCCCCACTTAAATGAAATCACAATGCCTATAGCCATTACTTCCTGGTGATTTCTAGGATTACATGAGATCAAATTCAAGCAAGTGATTTACGAATCTGAAAGCAAAACTTTAAAACAGCCACATGTAAACATGTGCAGGACTATCATTTGGAAGAGGAATTGTACTTCTTGACCTTGAGGGTCAGAAACAGGAGGAAAGAGTAAGAATAGAATAGAGGAAAATTTCAGCTGGGGGTGAAGAGGATCATCCTCAAAATTAAATTTGCCCTAACCTGAAATGGGCTTCCTTGGCAAAGTAAGTTCCTATTACTGGGGACCTTTGAAGGAAAACTAGACAATAAATTTTTAGGTTGAGGAGAGATTAGAAGAGGGGCTGCTTATACAAGTACATGGTGGCCTACATGGCTTTGGAGGTGACTTCAAACTTTGAGACTCTATGATTCTGTGAATTCAGATTTTCCAAACATAATGCATAGTTTCCTAAATCAGGGGTTCTCTCTCTCTCTCTCTCTCTCTCTCTCTCTCTCTCTCTCTCTCTCTCTCTCTCTCTCTCTCTCTCTCTCTCTCTCTCTCTCTCCCCCAGCGTGTGTGTTTGTGTGTGTGTGTGTGTGTGTGTGTGCACGTGTGTCTGTGTGTTGGAACGTTTTGACCAAACTCTATGTGCTCCACAGAGCCTGCTTCAGCTGCTCTCATGATCCTTGTAACCAATTGTTCTTATCCACCCATTCCTCTGGGGGAAACCTTCAAATGCTTGGGGCAGACATTCCCCTAAATCATCAATGGGTTTGAGGTCGATTGTTAACCCTTGACCTGGTTTATGCTGTCTACCAAGACAGTTTCCTTGGGTGTGGCCACTGTGGATGCTACAGCTTCTTGGATCCACAGATGAGAACTGGATGAAGATGAACACCAAAGAATGGTACTGAAAACCTTTAGTTATCAGAAGTGCTCATATTTCTTGAACACAGCAATAAAAAAGGTTAATAATTTGAGGGAAGAAGAGTCTTAAAATGTCTGACAGATGGCTCAAATAATAGAACATTAGATGACTTAAGTTAAATTTTGTCCCAGACACTTAACTGAGAAGATGACTCTAGTAAATTTTAAAAATATCACTCGGTTTAAATTTCCTCATCTGTAAATTTCTTCATATTCATCACAATGTAATTCCAGACAAGTCATTGTCTCTATGCCTTACTTTCCTTAATTATATACTTGATGCAATAATTGTATGGTATTACACTGTATCCTATGATGTTGTTGTAATTGTTGATGCTTAATTTTTGTTTCCTCTAATATTTAGAACATCATGTTATCTGAAAAAGTGATATTTTGTTTTTTTATATTCTCTGATCATTTTTTCAATTTTCTTTCTTTCCTTTGTATTATTGCTGCAGCTAGGATTTCTAGTACAATAGCAATAAAATAATGACAATGAACATCCTTACTTTAGCCTGATTTTATTGGAAGAAATTGTAATTGGTCTCCGCTACAAATAATGTTGGCACTTGACTTAAGGTAGATACTGTTTACAGTGTTATCAAAGACTACATTTGTTCCTTTACTTTGCATTTTTAACAACAGGTTCTACATTTTGTCAATTTTTTTCATCTATTGAGGAAATAGCATGATTTTTGTTATTAT
The DNA here is from genome assembly GCA_028646575.1 of Pseudocheirus occidentalis. Taxonomy (NCBI): domain Eukaryota; kingdom Metazoa; phylum Chordata; class Mammalia; order Diprotodontia; family Pseudocheiridae; genus Pseudocheirus; species Pseudocheirus occidentalis. Next base: position 2,861,027 of record CM053597.1, read on the forward strand.
TAATTAGGAGAATTGTGTTTACAGTTTTCTAATATTCTACCAAATCTGCATGCCTGATATAAGGCCAGTCCAGCATATTCTGTATGATTTTTGTGGTATGTGCTTTTTCTAATGCTTTATTTAAAATGATTGAAAGAATGTACATTAATGATGTTGGCTTGCAGTTTTCTCCATTTTAGACTTCCTGACTTAGGTATCAAAAGCATTTTTATTTTCGTCACAGAAAGATAGTACACCTACTCTTTTTTACGTTTGCTTTGTTTTTATTTTTAATCATTGATTTCTTTATTTTACTTTTCAGTATGCCTTTCCACAAGATGTCGAGCTATAAATTTTCTCCCCATCTCTCCCCTTCCCCCAGCACAAGATAGCAAGCCTACTGAATACCCCTTCCCCTAATTTGTTCTCTCTTATATCCTCCCCAATAAGCCCCAGCTTTCTAGTAGGGCCAGATACCCCAGTGGGTGTATATCTTATTCCCCAGTTGCATGTAAAAAACAATTTTTAAACTTTTATATTTGTTTGTATCAGTCAAGATCTACCTCTCTCACTTGAAACCCAAACCGGTATGCCCAACTGAAAGCATGAGAAAAAGTAAACCTGTTACAAATATGGGATCAATACACATTTCCACATTCATTTTTCAGTCGTTTTTCAATTGTGTCTAACTCATTGTGACCCAATTTGCAGTTTTGTTGGCAAAGATACTGGAGTAGTTTGCCATTTCTTTCTCCATCTCATTGTTTAAAATATATTACTATTCATTTATTTGTTTTTTGTTTTCAACATTCATTTCTGCAAGATTTTGAGTTACAAATTTTTCTCCCGGTCTCTCGCCTGCCCCCACCCGAAAATAGTGAGCCTACTGAATCCCCCTTCTCCCATTCTGTTCTCTCTTATATCCTCCCCCTTTACACCTCAGTATCTAGTAGGACAAGGTGGATTGCTATACTTCAGTGCCTGTATAACTTATTTTCCAGTTGCATGTAAAAAACAGTATTTTAACATTTCTTTAAACTGCGATTTCCAGATTCTTTTCCTTCTTCCCTCTTCACCCATCCCCACTAGGAAGACAAGTAATTCAAAGCAGATTATTCATGTGTAGCTACACAAAACATTTCCATAGAAGTTATATTGTGAAAGACTAAGTATATTTCCTTCCATCCCATCGTGTCCCCCACTTATTCTAATTTTTTTCCTTTGACCCTGTCCCTTTGCAAAAGTGTTTCCTTCTAACTACACTCTCCCCCAATCTGCCCTCCCTTCTATCATTACCCCTCTTATCCACCTCTCTCCTACTTTCCTGTAGGGTAAGATACCTGAGTGTGTATGCTGTTCCCTTCTTAAGCCAAATGCAATGAGAGTAAGCTTAACCCATTCCCTTTCATCTTCCTGCTCTTCCAGTACATTGTAACAGTTTTCTCTTGCCTCTTTTATATGAGATAACTTACCCTATTCTATCTCTCCCTTTCTCTTTCTCCAAATATATTCCTCTGTCACCTCTTCATTTTAATTTTTAGATATCATCCCTTCCTATTCAACTCATCCTGTGCCCTCTATCTATATATGTACATATATATATGCTCACATATATATTCATACACATACCCTTCTATAATACATGTATATGTATGTACACACATGCACACACATATTACATGCATATATGTATGTATGTGTATATATATATATATATATATAAAATCTTCCCTTCAACTATACTCATGCTGAGAAAAGTCTCATGAGTCACAATTATTATTTTTCCAAACAGGAGTGTAAATAATTCAACTTTCATATGTTCCTTGTGGTTTTTTTCCGTGTTTACCTTCTCATGCTATTCTTGCTTCTCATATTTGAAAGTCAAATTTTTCTGTTCAGCACTGTTGTTTTCATCATCAAAAATTCTTGAAAATTCTCTATTTCATTGAATGACCATATTTTCCACTGAAGCATTATACTCAGTTTTTCTGGGTAGGTGATTTTTGGTTTTAATCCTAGCTCCTTGGCCCTCTGGAATATTGTATTCCAAACACTTTGATCCCTTAAGTTAGAAGCTGCTGGATATTTTGTTATCCTGATTATCTTTTCACAGTACTCAAATTGTTTCTTCCTGACTGCTTGTGGTATTTTCTCCTTGACCTGGGAACTCTGGAATTTGGCTATAATATTCCTAGGAGTTTTCTTTTGGGGATCTTTTTCAAGAGGTTATCTGTAAATTCTCTCCATTTCTATTTTGCTCCCTGGTTCTATTATATCCAGTCAGTTTTCCTAGATAATTTCTGGAAAGATTATGTCTTGGCTTTTTTTTTATCAAGGCTTTCAGGTACTCCAATAATTTTTAAATTCAGATATAGAGGCTCTGGGATGTAAAAAATCAATCTTGTCATTCTAGAAAGTTAGGGTGTTATGGGTGAGCATAAAAAAGAGAACATATTGGAGGAGGGGGTGTTCTATAGGCTTGCTATTTGGGGGTGAGGGTAGGGGAAAGGCAGGGAGAGAAAAAGTTATAACTTAAAATCTTGTGGAAATGAATGCTAAAAACTAAACTAAAATAAATAAAATAAAATAAAATAAAATAAAATCTATCTCCTGACTCTCTTTTCAAGGTCAATGGTTTCTCCAACGAGATATTTCACATTGCCTTCTCTTTTTTTCATTCAATTAGATTTGTTTTATAGCTTCTTGATTTCTCATAAAGTCATTACCTTCCATTTGCTCCAAACTAATTTTTAAGTAATTATTTTCTTCAGTGGTTTTTCAAAATTCTTTTTTTCCATCTGGGCAATTTTGTTTTTTAAGTCATTCTTCTCTTCATTGGCTTTTTGGGCCTCTTTTGCCATTGGAGTTAGTCTATTTTTTAAGGTGTTATTTTCTTTAGTATTTTTGGAGGTCTCCTTTAGCAGGCTATTGACCAGCTCTTCGTGATTTTCTTGCAGTGTTCTCATATCTCTTTTGAATTTTTCCTCTGCTTCTCTCATTTTATTTTCAAAATCATTCTTGAGCTCTTCCATGGCCTTTGACAAGTTCATATTTTTCTTGGAAGCTTTTGATGCAGAAGTTTTGACTTTGTTGTCTCTTCTTGTTTTATGCTTTGATCCTTTTTTATCACCCAAAAAGGATTCTATGGTCTCATTGCACTTCCTCTGCTTGCTCATCCTGTGAGACAATTACTTTACTTTTGAGCTTGTTCCAAGGTAGAACTCTCCTTCCAGAGTGGAGAGAGCTGTGTCCCAATTTGCTGGGTTTTTCACAGTTGTTGTTAGAGCTGTTGTCAGAGGCATGAGGAAGGGACCCTCTCTACAGTCACTACCAGCTCTGGAACACTGACCACACACCTCAGGACCATCACCCAAGACTACAACCCAGATCCAAGCAGATCAAAGCAAGTGTGATTACCCTGTGAATGGTCCTCCTATGATCTGCAGGCTAGGTGCTCTGGAGACACCCACATTGCAAAAACTGCTCCCATTGCACCTCCTGGCCAGACCTTGCTCTTCTGTTACCCAGTTCCAACACAGTTTTCCACTGAGCTTTTACTTTCTCTTTGATGTTTATGGGTTGAGCAGTCTGGAAACTGCCACAGCTGCTGGTGGTTCACTCTCCTCAAGTATGCTCTGGCTGGTTGGGGCACCACCAGGTCTGGCCATGGGTGCCTCATATGGGGCTGTACTTGGCTCCCAGCTCAGTGCCATAGACCCTTTCTGTTTTCCTTCCAGGTTGCCTTCAGTAGGAGATTCATTTCTCTCTGCCTCTTTGTGGGTTCTGTAGCTCTAAAATTTGTTTAGAATTTCTTTCTTTTTTCTTTCTTTCTTTCTTTCTTTCTTTCTTTCTTTCTTTCTTTCTTTCTTTCTTTCTTTCTTTCTTTCTTTCTTTCTTTCTTTCTTCCTTTCTTTCATTGGAGCTGGTTGGAACTGGAGCTTATGCAAGTTCCTACTTGTACTCCAGCATGTTGGCTACACCCTTCTCCATCTCAAAAAAACAATTTATTTTTTTAACATTCATTTTAAAACTTTAAGTTCCAGATTATTTCCCTTCTTCCTTCCTCACCCAACTACCTTGGTAAAACTAGAAATTCAGTATAGATTGTACTTGAGTAGTTATGCAAAACCTTTTCATAGCAATTATATTGTGAAAGACTAACTCTATTTCCCTCCATCCTCTCCCACCCCTACTTGTTGTATTTTTTTCCTTTAACCCTGTCCCTTTTCTAAAGTGTTTGCTTTTAACTCCCTTCTCCCCCAATCTATGCTCCCTTCTATCATCCCCCTACTTATTCCTTTGCCCCCTACTTTATGTGGGTAAGATATCCATTTGAGCATGTATGTTATTTCCTCCTTAAGCCAAATTCAATGAGAGTAAAGTTTACCCATTTCCTTTCACCTTCCTGCTCTTTCCCTCTACTGTAACAGTTTTATTTTACCTCTTCTATGTGAGATAATTTACCTTTTTTCCATTTCTCCTTTTCTCCTTCTCCCAATATATTCAGACACCAATTTTTTATATGTTAAAATTATTTTCATACTATTGAAGGTAAATATTTTTTGAATATTTGAATGAATTGATTTGTAAATTCATTTGTTTTTTAGCTTCTTTCCCATGTCACAACATTTAATATTCTTACAATTTCTTTTTATTCTGAGATTCAGTCCATTTCTTAATCTGATAATCTAGTTGTTTTGTATTTTTGTAAATATTCACATTTTTATTTAAGTATTTGTTATTTGATATACTTTTGCACAAAAGGTTTCTAATAATAACTTTTTATTTATACCAGATGTACTTTTTTCTTCTTTCTTTGAATTGATCATTTGAGAAAACCTTATTTCTCCTTGTAATTCTCTGGAATTCTGGATATATTTTTTTCTTTTCTCCTTTACCTTTTCCTTTCTTTCTTCCTTCAGTTATTTGTAAAGCCTGGCCAGACAGTCATTTTGTTTTCCTGCTCTTCCTTTTCTTTGAAAAATTTTTTAATAAATTTCTGTTGTTGCTGTTGTTGCCTCCTCCAGAAAATTGGGATATTTTGTCCATACTTCTTCTGGCACTCTTCCTACCAGATTTACTTGCTCAAATCTACTCATCACATTAACTTCCTACTAATAAAAGATGTTATTTAGTTCAAAACTATATGGTACGTTCATTTCCCATGCTTTCTTCACAATAAGAAGATACCATTCAGTCAACACTTAGTTCCAGATCTCATTTTATCTCACTGTATAGAGCTTCTCCACCTTTGGCTGCAATAGATCTCTTCAAGAAAATTTGAAATATCAAAGGAAAATTTCATGCAATGAAATTCTAATGTGCATTTTATGGGAATATAGATAGCCCTGATTTATTCTTCTAAAAACTAACTTTATATCCTATGACCATTTATCAATTCATAAATGTCTCTATTTTTTTACAGATTAGACTTAATTCTACATTCAGTACATATTTGAGAAATGAGGTATTTATCAGAGAAACTTACTACAGAAAGTTTTCATATAACTTCATTGTCTAGATATCTTTTCGCATTATTTGGTTTTACCAATTATCTTTTCAAATTAGGTCTATTTTTTTTTTTTTTTGCTTTGAGATCAAGATTGCTGCATCTAGCTTTTTTTACTTCAGCTGAAGCATATTAGATTCTTTAACACCATGTATGCCTTTCTGTTTCAAGTGTTTTTCTTATAAACAACCTGTTGTTGGACTTTGCTTTCTAATCCATTCTGCTATCTACTTCTATTATGTAGGTGAGCTGATTCCATTCACATTCACGTTTACTAATTGTGAATTTACTTCTGTCCCATTATTTTGTTTCTTCATCTCTTCCTCTTTTTATCCTGTCCCTCCTTGAAAGTCTCTTTTGTTTCTAGCTACTGCTTCCCTTAATTTGTTCTCCCTTTTCTTTCTCTTATTCACTTCCCCTACTAGTTCTTTATTGGGAAAGTTATATTTCTATATACATCTAAGTAAGAAATGTGATGTCTCAGCTATTTTTCTTTCTTTTTTTTTTTTTTGATCACGGCTTTCAGAAAATCCAACATTTATTGTATTATCTTTCTTTGATCTATTTTACGGGTTTTTCTTTTTACTTTTTGTGTTTTTTTAAATTTTATTTTTAGTTTATGAAATAGAACAGCGTTTCTGTAACAGTACAATAAAAAAGGTGGTGTTAAGTGAAACTAAATTCACTATGTGCAACTTGATATTTCTTTCAAACATACAACGAAACTATCATATAAATTTCTTTTTTCAACATTTTATTGAAATATGCTTTTTAATTTATTTTCTAATTGTCTCATTTAATGGGTGAGCTCTTTCCATTCACATTCAAATGGAGATAATAATTATGCATTTCCCTTCATGTTGTTGTTTAGTTTTTTTTTTAGTCGTAACTGACTCTTCATGAACCCATTTGGGGTTTTCTTTGCAAACATCCTAGAGTAGTTCACCATTTTCTTTTCATTTTACAGATGAGAAAATGTAGGCAAATAGGGTTAAGTGACTTTCTCAGGATCGCACAGATAGTAAGTGTCTGTGGCCAGATTTTAACTCAGATATTCCCAATTCCAGGCCTAGGTGTCCATCCACTGAGCCACCTAGCTTCCTATTTCATTCCATAGCCATACTATTTCTATCTTTACTCCCAACCCCCTCTTTTCATGGAACAGGTGGGATATAGATTGCAATAAATGTATAATTTATATTAATATAATAATATAATTAATATCTAAAATGTAGTCTTGATGTAAATAGCTTATACTACTCCTTATTCTTTCACTTTTAAGCAAACACCAATTATAAGTTCTTTGCTTTTCTTTCCTTTTTAATTGCTATTCACAAGAGTCTTAAGGTACATTTTTCTTTTAACTTTACTAACATCTAGCCTCTTCTTTCTCCTTGTTTTTTCCTGTTTCTTCATTGATTAAAATGTCTTTCTACACTGAACTCATTGTGAATGTGTGTTCTTACAGCTGACATTTATGTAATACGTTTATATTTGCAAAGGATGTTACAAATAATATTACAGATCAAACCCCACATTCCACAGGAAACCCTTAATTCTAGTGCTATGTTGATCATTTCAAATTAATTCTATATATGTGTGTGTATATGTATATGTATATGTATATGTATGTGTATATGTATATGTATATGTATATGTATATCCATATATATATAATTTGGTTGTATATAGGTATTTGAATATTTCCCTGTTTTTACTCATTCTTCCAAATCCACTTCATGAAGTGGGACTTAATTTTCCTGTGTTTTATACTTCCCTGATTTAGGTTTTAGGACTACATTTACCTCCTCGAGTCAATCTGATATGGCATTTTATTTTTCCGCTTTTGAGAATAATTTAGATTTTATTTGTACTAATCATTCTTTAAAAGTTTGCTACAATTTTCCTGTGGCTCCATCAGAATCAGCCTTTCTATCCTGAGATAGTTCTTTTAGAGCGAAGTTTAGTTTTTTTCCTGTGATTAAATTATTTCAGATCACTTTTTGATCTCATGGTAGTTGTAGAATGGTATGTTCTTCAAGATCTTCCTCTACTGCTTTTGGGTTCTCAGTTTTGTAATTATATACCTGTGGACAATAGGTTATGACAATGATTAGCTCCTGACATTTTTGGTTTGGTTGTAATTTAATCTTGTTTACTATACTGATGATTCAATTTTTTGCCTCTTTCATTTTCATGGCTGAAGTTCTATTGTTTTTTTTTCAATTTTCTAAGTCTTTTCTAGGAACCAGAGCTTAGGTTTATTTAGCATTTTATGTATTTCCAATTCATCTACTATTTCTATAATTTTAAGTGTTTTTCATTTATTCTCATTGTAGGCTTGTTTAGTTGTTTGTCTATTAATTTAATATTTTTTTCCTAGTTTTTCATGCAGATTTATAATGATATACTTTTCTTCCTTAGGCATGGTCTGATTATACACCAGAAAATTTCATGCTTTCTTATTGCAATTTCTTTCAGATAATTGTTAATTGTCTTGTTAATATTATTTGTTCCTGGATCCATTTGTTATTTAGGATTAATTGTTAAATCTTTTTAAAAAAATAATCTTTTATTTGTCCTCCCAGAACAGATTACTGGTTTTAAAATGGTTTATGATGTGGAAAAGATGTTTAGTTTTTCTCCCTTTTAATATACATTTACCTCATCTATGTGCCTTCTATAGAGTCAATTTTTTTTGTGAAAGTGGCAGATGGTGCTGTAACATGTGTGTATTTTTAGTAGCCTCATTTAGAAGACATCATAATTCTTTCAGCTTTAGTTTCTCCAACCCTTTTTTCCATTCTCTATCTTTCCTTTTGATTATGTTTTTATTAGATATATCCAAAACTTAGGTAAAGGTCATTTATGAGACTAAGGACTTCTAGAGTATAAAATTTGGGCTTCTTCCACTTTGTACTTTGTAGTTTATTTCATAAGTAGTTATGACCTTACCCTTCTTTTCCTGTGTGTGTGTATGTGTGTGTGCATGTTTGTATGTGTGTTTATGTAAATAATAATTAATAAAGTCATACTATATGGTAAAAGTTGCTCTGTATCTTCAGTCTCAAAGTCCATCTTGAATTCAAGGCCCTTAATATACTCTGTCACTACTCCTAAGGACAAATTTTATTGTCCCTAGCTCTCAGTACAACCTCAGTAGTGATTGCCCTCCAGGGACTTAAATTTCCATTCTTTTTGAGTGACTATAGTCTTTAAAAACAGAGTTCTTACTCAGCAAAGTTGGTTTCCTCTTGTGCCCATCTTCCTTAACCCATAAACTAAGTGTAACATAAACATGTAATTCTTCACCTATGAGACTGATTTTACTCTAGATCTGATGCATATTATCATCTTTTAGATAATTATTTGGAATAATATATAGATCCACCTTATTATTCATACATGCTGCATAGATCATCAACACATTTTTTGTTGTTATTAATGCAAAAAAGTGATCTAAGCTCTTATCCTGAAACTCTCTGGGATAGCTGGGTCAGTAAAGGAGCATGAAATACCCATCCCACAATCTTGCTAAAATATTTGAGCAGCATAAACAACAAACAACAAAACAGAACAATGCTTCCAGGAGACAGATTATAGTCAACACTTACCACACAAGCAGGTCTGATTTCATACCCACTACATCTTGCAATGCCATTACTGACTCAAAATCTCTCCTCTGCCACTGAGATTTGCTACCTTTCCTCCAGGTCACTTGAGTATTGGTATTTTGAGAAATCCTAGCTTTCAACTCTGTCTAATATCTTGATTTTTAATTTTAATTTCCAAAATGCACCCTGGGCCACTTTCTTTCAGAAAATAGTCTTCCTTCCTCAAGGGCTTATGAGTGACATATCTTTTATTCATGTCATACCTCCATATACATATGCACATATACATATATTCATATATGTTAATAAACATAATAATAAATATACACAATTCATATTAATACAGATTTATTAATTTACTTACTAACATTTTGTTATAATGAGGTATTTTTTGAACTGCGTTTATTTTGTCTTGGGAATATGGAAAGTCATTTTAGATATATAGTGAAAAAAAAAACTTCACAACAAAGAAAATTCATTAGCAACTCAGAGGTGTGATAAGAAACCCTGCTAGCTTTCTTGGTTGTTATATGTGGAATCCTAATTGATCCTACTTCTTTCTACTCTGGGCTGGTCATAGTGAATGCGTAAGCTTTTCAATGGCCATTATTTTTTACATGAATGTTATAGTCACAGGAACTGCAATGTAGGTAGTATACTAATGGTATTAGGGTCAGAATGACTATACAGAAAAGTCATCCCATGACCACTTTAATAAAAATAAGTCTTCATCCTGACATTAAAAATGTTATTGACCAGAGGTTGTTATTTTATCATTGATCACATCATTATTCTCTGAGGAAGCAGTTATATTCTTAGAATCCTAAAGTCTAGTTCTAACAATTGAGTCTGAATAAAGAACTCTACAGATTCAGAACTGGATGCAAAGAGCAACTTTTGAATCTACCAAATGTGATATTAGCAGTAAACCACAATAACTAGCCTCACTTGTGTGTTAGGGAATTCTAAAAGCCCCTAAACTGAACTCTGCGGAATGCTGACTCTTTCAATCAGAAGGGATATAGGACTCATACTCTGCATGCATTAGTTAGTTTATGATGCAATGAACAAAAGGACCACTTCTGAGGAAATATTTCAACACCTTTGAAGAATGAGTTACCAGTGGTATAAAGATGTTATTGCTAAAGATAAAACTTTACAACTGCAGATAGCTACTAGTTCATGAAATGTCCTTGGAGGCAGAGGCTCTATGACTCTGAGTCCTGGACCAGCTGGAAAGAAAATTAAATCTTACTTTTAAAGTAGTTTCATCAACAATACCTAGAACCCTGTGGGGAATACATTGAAGAGCTGAGATGACTATATCAGAAGACACAAGACCATGGCCCTAAGGGACACTTTGAGGTTGGCAATTCCCCAATTGCCTTCTATGTTTTGGATTAATTATGATCATGCATTTCCCTTTTTGTTGCCACACTGTAGGAAATTCATTAATCATCTCCAAAGAGTCAGAGGAGGATAGTAAAAATGTTTAAGGGCCTTAGGCTCATACCATATGATAAATGGTTGAAAGAACTTAGAATGTCTCATTCAGCAATCATGAAAATTAAGGAGATAGTGTTTTCCAATTGTTGAAATGTCTATAATTTAGAAGTGAAGTTAGTTTTATTCTTTTTGGCCCCAAAATGTAGAACCAGAAGAAATGAATGGAAATTAAAGATTTATGGAAATTAACGGAATCAATCAATTAATCAATTGATTGGAAATAATTAAAAATTAATTAATTTATGGAAATTAATAAATAGAAATTAAAGATTAATTTAAAAGTTAAAAATTACATTTTTATGTAAGCAATAATCAATGTGACACAGCTGAAAATGTGCTGAAGACAGAGAAACTTTGTAGGTAAAGGGTATGTGTGGCAAAGAAATGAGTCATATTTGTGGTGGCAGGGATGTGATTGGCTTTCAAGCTTCCATTCATTATGTTTTCTTTCTTTTAGGGGCATGGTGGGTATGTGAAAATGAGACAACATTTGCTTCTCCTAACCCTTGGAATGGTATTTGCCTAACATTTATCAGGTCCTTGGAGATGTGCAAAGCCCTTGACCTATTTTACATACTTCCCCAGGTCCTCTCTTCTAATAGAAGCTTTAGAAGCTTGCCCATTTCCTAAGATTTGTGGGAGTCTCAGTAAGCCTATCCATTAATGGCTCCAATTTCTTGAGAAATAGTTCTTTTAGGTCTCAAATTCATCAACAGTTGTCTCCTACTGCTTCTTTTCTGGAGCCTTCATTTTCATGACATTTTATTCTTTATTATCTAGTTCAAAAACTGATCTCCTTGAGTGAGATAGTGAAGGCAGCCTAGACAAGGAAAGAATGTATTTTGGTATCAGAGGACCTTGGCTCAAGTTTCATCTCTGGCAATTCTTGCCTTGTGACCTTAGTCAGGTCACATACCTTCTCTTGCTTTCAATTCATCTGGAAATAAGGGGATTAAATTAGATGCTTTCTAAAGTCTCTTCTCACTCTCAGTCTATAATAGTATGAATGACTCTGAGTTTCAGGAGACTGAAGGTAACTACTTATAGAAGTATCGATATGGATACAAGAACTGATCCCTTAGGGTTGATGAAATCAAGATGAAAATATACATAAAGAAGAATAAAGGTTCTAGGATATGTCCTTTGATTTTCTTGTGTAGTCCCAAAGGGTTATATCCCATCAAGGATACTAAGAGGGAGAAGGCAGACAAGCCAGAAGAGAACTGAGACTGAGCTGTATCAGAAAGGCAAAAGGGAAAATATTAGCCATGAAAAAAGTGATCAACTGAGTGAACAGTGACTGATAGATCAAATATAGAATGAAGCCTGAAAACAGGCCTTTGGTTGGAGGCATTAAGGCATTGGTTACCATGAAATAAGGTGGACTAGAAAGCCAGATTGCAAAGGGCTGAGAAATGAGTAGGAGGTGAGGGAAACAGAAGTGGGATAAAAATGAATTAGTTAAGTGGATCACTGAAATCATCTCCTCCCATATTATTGATATTATTTAGTAAAACATGCAGAGTGTTTCCTTCTCTTTCCTGCTTTTCAACTATGTTCAGTTTGACAGAATCATTATTTAAATTATTTTCTATGCCTTTGTTCTTTCGTGTCTTGGGGTGTCTATTGACTGCCCCTTTCTAGTTGCATATACTATATCATGAAGGTTTATCCAAATGCTAATGTTAATCTTTCGAATACTCTCTTAAAGCAAAATAAAAATCATGGCTAGATACAATATAGGGATAGGATTTTCAGTCAGGTTCGCAGAAATATAATGTAGTTTAATGTGCTAAAACCATGACACTATAGAAAGAACTGGAATTGGGAGACTGGCTATGTTTGTTCTAACCTATACGACCCTGGATAAATCATGACTCCTCTCCAAACTTCACCTAGAAAATAATGAGGTTTTACTTGATAACCCTGAATGTATATTCCAGCTTAAGACTCCTGTAACCTTTAAATTGCCCACACAGTGTTTCCTATATTATAGAACTTAGAAGAATTCTCATTTCACAAAAGTTATTTGATTAAATGCATATTCAGATGCCAAGGTGATCTTTCCATAAGTTTGACTATATCATTCTTCTGCTCTAAGGCTCCATTGACTCCCTATGGCCTTTAGAATCTAATACAAATACCTCTCTATTGTTTAAGTCCCTTCACAGATTTGTTCCAGCCAACTTTCCTAGGATTATTGTGTATTGGTTTACCAAACACACTAGGTATTGACTGACCTTCCACCATGCTGTTTTTGGATTCAAGCTCAAATCTTAAACTTGTGACACTCACTTTCCCATTCCTGAAATATCTTGATTTCTCACCTCTCTCTCTCTTGGAATCCCTTCCATCTTTCATAGCTGGGCTAAAGTCATTTCTGACCCAATGTCTCCTAGTCCCCTCATCCCTCATGTTATATCACTAGTACCCAGAAAGGACATTGCATGTCCTTTGCAAAAGTTGTAGATTTGCCTATCTGTGCTCATACTGTTCTCCCACCCCAACCAAGAGGAATGATATGAACTCCTGAGAGAATAGGGATGACCTTACTTTCATCCTTGTGTTCTTGGTACTGATTGGTAGAAAATCGGTCTCAGTCAGAAAGATCTCAGAGAAACACACCTCTAATGTCCTCTGTGACACTGAGGGACTTACAAAACTGCTCAAGATCTCCAAGCACCTCTCTCAAATCTGGAAAGTCCAGGGAACTACTGATTGTGACTAACCGCAGCTTTCCTCTCTATCTTTGTGAAGGTATTTCCTACAGCAAGAAGATCACATTTCTGGGCATCACTGCCCTCTCCCCCTAATGCATACAAATACATACATAGACACATACAAACAAACCCAAATACATGCACATCAAGGCTATCACCTAGTTCCTGGCACATAATAAAGACATAATAACTATTTGTTGAATGAATATGCACAAGAACACATATGTGTATATATAAAGACAATATGCATACACACATGCACATATACACATGTACATACACACAGATGTGTGCATGCACATATATGTGTGTGCATTTGGACACATATGCTATATTTCTATATGTACATGCATGTGCACACATATGCACAATAGAAATTCAATTAGTATACTTAACATGTCCATTTTATGATTCAGAAAACTAAGATTCTGAGTCACACAATTTAAGAGTTTTAATGGTACTCAGAGCCATATAATTTAGCCTCTAGAGCAAAGTAATCCCCACTACACGATGGCAGTCAAGTGGTAATCCAGTCTCTATTTGGAGACCTGTAAGGAAGGAAAACAAAGAACTGCACTAGTATGCCAAAGTCCCTCAACAACGGCAGGTTGGAGTAAAAGTTCCATTTGTAGAATGGAATGAATGGGTACTGGTTTCAGCTAGAACAAGCTACATAACCCTTCTTCAATATAGTAAAGGCCTAAAGGGGAGGAGTATGACTCCATAGGCCAGAATGACTCTGAACATCTATTCCAGTCAGGTAGCTTTTAGGTAGTGTTTATACTACCACACACTGTGGAACCCTGGACACTGGGGATTTAATGCTGCTACTATCTGGTAGTTATTGTCTAACATTCCAGGCCCTGTGGATAGCTGCCTTTCATGGAAAGTCACCTCTCCTCTGGAATCAGCTAGAGAGATTTTGTTAGGAAACATGGAAAGATAAATCCATAGCTGTTAATGCCATACTACTTCTGACTGAGCCCCAGGCTCTTTGCATTTGAACAGGAAATGATTATGAGCAATGACTCTCAATTGGATGGTAGGAGTAGAAAATGATTTTTTAGACCTTCTAGTTACTAAGTCAAACCCCTTTCAAACCATTCTTATTTACTGGCATTTAAACAAATCTAAACAACAGTCCATGGATGGGATCACCTGAATGGTTGTAAAAGGAGCAAAGAGGAAAAGAGGCATGGCAACCATCACAAGCTCAAAAACAATTTATACTCCCTTACTCTTAGCAGCTCCAACACCTGTGTAATCAGAAAGATGGTAAATTTCTTTGAACTCCTCTCATTTGGGCTTGATGCAGCCCGTTTGTTTAAAATGTTTAATAACTTATGCTCTAATTGCTTGTTTAAAACTACACTGACTGGCAAACATTCTGTTCTAAGTGATAAAATATGGATAGCTCTGAATATTTATGGGCCATTTGTGTGCAAGTGACATCCATGATTAACACAAACTTAATTTGTTAGTGGAATCAAATAAGAAGAGTCTTCCTGGGGTCTTTGAGAGTGATTAGCTGAGGTCATTCATCAAAAAAAGCCCCTTTGGTTCTGAAGTTTCTGCCAGATGAATGAGTAAGAAGACAAAGAATGTTTGGTGAGGCTTGGACTTTCATTAAAAAGGGACTTAATTTGATAATGAGCCAGATTAGTCCAATTCCTCTGCTCCCCTCTGTGCCTTAGTTAGTCATTTCTGAAGGCTTACATTAATGTCTCCAGGTCACTTGGGTATATATGCTTACATTTAACCAAATGCACAGGGTTTATATTTATTTCGATTATCAGTTATTTCTTTGAAGACATATTGGATTTTTGTGATACCATGATGGTCCCAATGCTAGTTTTGGTTCTAGATACCTTATGGATCAGAATCCTTATCAAACTGTCATTCATGACTAACAATGTATTGACTTTCATTAGTTAGCCAGAGGATGCAGTTCAAAGTAAAGTCGTTTAATGAAAGATTAGTAATAATATAATAATAGAATCTTTTTCACACAATCCCAGAGCTACTCTTTTACAAACATATATACCTTTAGTAAAAAGAATAGCCATAAATAGGCATGACATGTGGGGAACATTTAGTCGGGGAAGTAACATGCAAAGGAATATTATTCAGGGAGCAGATGTGATGAGGATTCATGTAGGAAGGTCAGTTAACTCATTTAATGCTGCACAGCTTCCATTTCCTTCTTTTGATTTCAGTATTTTGTTTACCACTGAACCTACTTTCAACTAGGCATATCTTTCTTCTCCTTTATGGATGTTGAAATTCTATTGAAATTAGTTTGCATTTAGACAACCCTCAAGTATATTGTTAAGTAAGTTTCATGGTGTTATGTATCACACTCAAAGAAGAATATCCAGGGAGGCCTAAAATCTTTTCTACTCATTTCATCCATATCCTACCTTCATGCTTACAAGCATACAATATTATATACACTCCTGGCTCTTGTGTTTGGAGGAAATCTTGAACTATTTAAGGGAAGAAATACATGGGAGTTCATTTAGCAAGCCTGTGTGTTACACTGGCCAATATATGCTTTCTACAAGGAATGGGTAATCCCCTACTCAGGGTCATGGATCATCAAGGATCACGCTCATCTGCCCCAAATCTTCCAGTATTTCACTACACTAGGAGAAAGGGAAAAATAGGAGGTTGAACTAATGCCTCTCTCCAATTCTTGGATAACTTCTCTCAGAATCTGGTACATAAAAGTTATGAAGAAAACCATAGTGAAGTAAATGAGAGGGGCAGGGATTGATATCACCTATTCAGTCAGTTCACTAGTGGGAAAGACTTTGTCAAAGAGGTTAGGTTAAGGGATGGAAGGAGGAAGCAGATTGCCAAGGGGCTTGAATTCCCAGAATCTCAAGACTTTAAATCTGATTATGCAAATAATGTTGATGATTTGGAAGCTGAGGTGTAGTATATGAAAGAGTAAAAAAAAACTATTTAGATATATATCTGTGCCATGCCAGATTATGTGTTATTTTAATGGAAATAAGAGCAAAGGGGTCTAGGCAGGGAATTATAAGAAGTTGGAATGGTGTAGGGATGGGAACTGAAATGAAGAGTTGAACCATAGAAATATTTGTAGAGGTAGGCTTGATGGGGTTGAATGATTGCCTTGCTCTGAGGGTGGTAGAAATCAAGACTGGCTCAACAATCCATGGAAACAAAATCCAAGTGCTACTTTCTTGAGACATGTAAAAATAGGCATAATTATTATTTTAGAGTGTTAATATTTTTGTCAATTAAATGCATTTCACTTAATTTTTAATGTACAACGGATTTATTTTTAATTAAAAATTAATGATGGGAGAGCAAAGATGGCAGAAAGGAAAGAGGGACAGAAGCATAATTAGAAGAATACATTTTTGAAAAGGGACAGGGTCAAAGTAGAAAACAGAACAATTTGGGGAGGGGTAGGATGGATGGTAGTATAGTCAGTCTTTCACAATATGTCTTCCATGGAAATGTGTTGCATAACTACGCATGTACAACCTATACTGAATTGCTTATTTTCCCAGTAGGGGTGGGTGATGAGGGAAGAAGGCAAAGAATCTGGAAATCAAATTTTTAAGATAAAATGTTAAAAAATATTACCATTATTATTACTTTTGAATGCAACTGGGGAATAAGACATACAGGCACTGAGGTATAGAAAACCATTTTGCCCCACTAGAAAGTCAGAGGGGCCATGGAAGAGTATATAAGAGAGAGCAGATTGGGGAAACGGGTATTCAGTAAGCTCAATATCTTCGTGTGGGGGTATAGGAAAGATGGAGAGAAAATTTGTGACTCAAAACCTTGTGGAAATGAAAGTTGAAAACTGAAAATAAACACAAAAGAAAAAGAAAAGAGCTTCACTTCTATGCCCAGGGACATGACACTGGAGAACTACATAGGAGCCTTCTCTGCCTGGCAGCCTTCACACCCTGGAGATGTCTCCATTCTGTCCACTCTTTTGACTGGGACCTTCATGAGGTGATCAAGTCATGAAGAAGCATTCCTTTTTACAAGACTGAAGGCTTTTGATTATTGTCTCCATAAATTATTTTACCCAATGAAAGTTACATTATTGTTATTGTTACATTACTGTTGGTCAAATATGTATTTGCTTTTCCCCAACTATGTCATTTGTTTAAAAAATTAAAATGCCACATGGAATTTAATATAAATAGCAGGACAATGAAAACACCGTAAAGAGGTCTTTGCCAAAAATGAATTCCCTACAAAATTGCTCCAAACAATTGTGGTGAAAGGCATTTTGGGCCCATTCATTGATGATATTTGCTAAAACACTAAAATAATTCATTGCAATAAATTTTTTTAAAATGATAATTATATAACATACCCCCCTCCCCAGGGAGTGTGTTTAATGAAGACTGCTACATGTCTGTTGCAACACATCTCTGTACAACAAAGATGACCAAGAGGGTAAAAGAGCAACTCTTCAAATAAGACCCAAGTCAGCTGGGGGCACCACCAAGGAATGGATGGGAAAGAAATGAAAATAACAACCAAACTGAGAGACCCATTTTTTTAGTTTAGTGTCAGGGTCTGTCTAAGGCTATGTTTATCTGAGAATGGAATCCTGTTCTTAAACTTTTCCTTGGGGTACAATTCACTCCTTTCTTTTATCTGGGGAGTAAATCTAAATTCAAAAAGCACTAATAGACCACATCTGCCTTTGTATTTTAGACTTCTATCTTTTGTTTCTCAAAAAATAAACCCACTTATCTCTTTGTGTGACTGATGAACTTTCATTTCTTGGCCTCCACCTTCATCTCAGCTGCGTATTCACTGCTCCATGACTCCATTTCATTCACCATTTGTTCTTATTATTTAGAGCTTTTTACTAAGATGTAATTTTCAGGCCGTTGCTCTTCATCCAGATAACTCCTTAGACTGTAAATAATTTCCTTCATTCCCTTATGTTTTTACCTTGATAGTACAGGATTAGGTTTTTTGTTAAGTTTTCTATTCCCAGGCTAAGGAGGTTTATATCTCTAAATCTACTCATGTATCTTATCCTATTATTGCTATATCACTTTAGTTGCACCCTGTATCATGCTTGATATGTCAAAAAATCATTGTTGTTGAGTGGACCAAACTCCATATCATACTCCTTTATGTCTTAGACCTGTGTCTAGAGGAAATTGTTTCCATAACTAGGGTGATGATTTCCCTGTTTTCCCAATATTTTCTTAAAATGCTAAAAGACAAAGCTAAAGAGCACTTTGCTAATTGTAGAGTATATTTCATGTGACATAAGATTTCTCACTTCCAAGTGAGAAAGTCATTTAAGACAGAGCAAAAGAAGGAGAAAAATAATGTGAGGATGATTTAGAGAATTTTGGAATTGGGGAGAAGAGATACTTTTAGAGAGTGTAGTTCATAGGAGGAGCTCCATTCAATTTAAGTAAATAAGTAAAGAAACATATACTGTGGTCAAGGCATTGGGCAAATTAGAAGACTTGTTAAATTATAGGAGAAGAAATTGAGCTGAAGGAAAAGTATTCTTTGAACAAGAAGGGGAATTATAACTGAAACAGACTGCCTCAACACAGGGCAAAAGGAGAAGTTGAGCTCTGATTAAGTCTCATAAAGGGTGGTGTGGGAGAGAAGGTAGAAGATAACAAAATATCAGTGCACTTGGTAACATAACATTCATGAGAAAGATAATCAAAGGTGGTAAGAAAAAGTCAGACATTATTAACACAAAAGACAGCTGAGTGGATAAAAAGGATCAACCTAATAGTAGTGGTGAGTGACTTACTGAATGTAGCAGGGAACTGTGGATACAATGCATTGACCTGATGTTATATATCCTTTTAAAAATTGTTTAGTTTTAGTTTTCAACATTCATTTCCATAGGTTTAGTTTTCTCTCACTCTTTCCTCCATCCCTCCCTAAGATGGCATGCAACATGATATGGCTCTCCACATACATTCCTATTAAGCACATTTTCACATCGGTTATGTTGCACAGAAGAATGATAATGAATGGGAGAGACCAGGAGAAAGGAAAAAAAGACAAAGCAAAACAGAAAAAAGAAAATCGTCAGCTTCATTCTGCATTCAGACTCCATAGTTCTTCCTCTGAATGGGGATGATATTTGCAATTATGTAAGGTCCTTGCTTTTCTGAGAATGGCTAAGTCTACCAAAATCAGTCAGCACACACTGTGGCTTTTTCTGTGAACAATGTTCTCCTGGTTCTGTCCACTTCACTCAGTATCAGTTAATGTATGTCTCTCCAGGTTATTATGAAGACCATCTGTTCATCATTTCTTTTTTGTTGTTGTTTGTTTTGAGTTTACATCATTTATTTCCACAGAATTTTGAGTTGCAAATTTTCTCCCTGTCCTTCCCCTACCCACCACCCCAAAACAGTGATTCCACTGTATACGCCCTCCACCAAGTGGCTCTCTACTGTATCCTCCCCCATCAACCCTTTGACTTTTCAGTAAGGCAAGATGGATCTCCCTACCCCAGTGCCTGCATAACCAATTTCCCAGTTGTATGTAAATAATAATAATAATAATAATAATAATAATAATTTATATCTATATATGTGTGAATATGTGTGTGTATATAATTTGATTTTAGAACTTAAACCTCTAGATTCTATCCCTCCCTCGTCACCCACTGAGGACAGACACTGGAAAGACAAGCAATTCAATACAGGCCTCACATGTGTAGTAATGGGTGTGAAAGACTAACTGTATTTTCCCTCTCTTCTATTCCTCCCTCCACTTGTTCCATTTTCTGCTTTGTCCCTGTCCCTTTACAGAAGTGTGTCCTTTTAATAACCCTCCCCCCACAACCTGCCCTCCCCTCCACCATCCCCACCCTCATCCCATTCCCCTCTGCTCTCCTGCAGGGTAAGATACCCAATTTAGAGTGTATGTAATTCCTTCCCTGAGCCAATTTCAATGAGAGTAAGGTTGACCCATTCCCTTTTGCCTTCCTGTTTTTCCCCTCCATTGTAACAGTTATCACTTGCCTCTTCTATATGAGATGATTAAACCCATTCTCTCTCCCTTTCTCCTCTCATTCTATTCCTCACCCACCTCTCAATTTCACCTTTTAAAATTTCATCCCTTCCTACTCAATTGATCCTGTGCCCTCTGTCTATATGCACATATATACACACACTCATATATATATATATGTATTCATATGCATATATACCCTCCCATATAGACATATAGGCATGTATACATATATAATATGTGCACACATATGTTCATACACACATATGTATGTATGTATACACATACATACATGCATACACAGATGCATACATACATGCATACTCTCCTTTCAACTATCCTCATACTGAAAAAGTTTCATAAGTTACAATTATCATTTTTCTATGTTTGCATGTAAAGAGTTCAACTTTGATAAGTTTCTTATGATTTCTTTTCCATGTTTACCTTCTAGATCTGGGGTAGTTGGCTGGACTCTCTCTTCCCAATTTAGCTGAGTTCCACTAACCTTTCCCTATGTTCTTGGCTCTTATGGGTTGATAATTCTGGAAACTGCCACAGCTGACAGTGATCTGTTCTCCTGCTCTCCTGAAAGCCCCAGTCCTGGTTTGTCTTTGTTCGCCCTTGGGCTACAGCTGAATGTTCATGCAGTGTGCTGTGCTAGACCCCTTTCCATCTGCCTGCCAGGCTGCCTTCAGCAGGAACTTTGTTTCTCTGTCCTTTTGTGCATTCTGGAGCTCTAAAATTTGTTTAGAATTATATTTTATAGATATTTGATGTGGCTTCTGTGGAAGCTGCAGAGTTTTGTGGCTCCTACACCACCATTTTGACTCCTGTTCATTTCCATAATGGAGTACAATAGTATTCCATTATGTTCATATACCACAATTTGTTTAGCCATTCCCCAGTTGATGGACATCTCAATTTCTAATTCTTGGCTACCTCGAAAAGAGCTGCTATAAATATTATTGTAATCATGGATCTTTTTCCCATTTTTATGATCTCTTTTGGATACAGCCCTAACAGTGATATTGATGGATCAAAGGTAAGCACATTTTTATGGGCGTAGTTCCAAATTACTCTCAAGAATGGTTGAATCTGTTCACATCTCCACCAGCAATGCTTTAATGTTATGGCCTGTGATCAATTCATATTTTTCTTGGAGGCTTTTGATATAGGAGCTTTGACTTTGTGGCCTTCTTCTCGTGGTATGTTTTGTTCTTCTTTGTCACCAAAGTAAGATTTTATAGTCTTGGGGGCGGAGCCAAGATGCCGGCGTAGAAGCAGCAAAGCACCACAGCTCCCACACAAACACTCTAAAAACTCATAAAATGGGACTCTAAACAGATTTTCAAGCTCCAAAACTCTCCACAAGACAGAAAGCACATCTGTTGCTACAGGCAGCTCAGCAGGTGGGCTCTTCTCAGCAGTCTGGGAGCTGCGGCCGAAAACCCGGCCGGCTCAGGCCCTGGGGCATTGGGCGGGGAGCCACGTCTATAGGACAGCAGATTGGCTGCACTGGAGGCACAGTTACCACGTTTATCAGGCCAGAAGACAAAAAGGCTAAGAGAAAGGTCAGTGGATTTTGCTAACTTGGGAGGAGAAGAGCGGGTCCAGCCAAACTGCTCCCAGGGCAAGGAAGCAGTGGAAGGCGGCTGGAGCAGCAGGAATGGAGCAGCAGCAGCCTCCACTGGGCTGCTTCAGAGCCCTTGGCCTGAAGATAGCAGGGGGGCTGATGCGATCCATTGAGGCCAAGGGCTCATGCGTTGAGCGGCCTGGATCTGGATCGTGGTCTTGAGTGGTGGTCCTGGGGTGTGCTTTCAGTGAGCCAAAGCTGGGGGGAGGGCTGCGGCATCCCACTAATAGCTCTGGCAGCTGTGAGGGCCCCAGCGATTTGGGACAGAGCTTTCC
>CM053597.1:2883776-2908545 GCA_028646575.1 Pseudocheirus occidentalis
TTTGCCAAAAGACAGCTTGGGTCTGACGAAATTCTTTCCAGAGAAGAACCCACTAGGGATTCATATGACATCCCTCAGACACCCCCATCTCCCAAACCTCTTCAGTAGTAGTAATAGTAGTAGCAGTAGTAGTAGTAATAGTAGTAGGAGTAGGAGTAGTAGTAGGAGTAGTAATAGTAGTGGTAGTGGTAGGTGGTAGGTGGTATTGGTGATGATATTATATAAAGAAGATTCCATTACTTTCCTTCAATGTTCAAGGAAAGGACAGAATCTTCTGGACTTTGTCTAACCTGAACAAATAAAAAGGCCCAGATGGTCATTTAGTCAAAGCATTCTCTTCTTATTGGAGGTCTGAATATAACTTGAATGCTTCAGCTTGGTCCAGTTTTATCCTCATAAAAAGCATTTCCATCTTGTAGCTCCCTTAAGTAATTGGAGAGTTTAATGGGAGAGACCCAAAGCACCCAGACCCCACAATGGTTTTTTTCACCACCAAGCCTATCCTGGGTGTGAGCATCTTTACTAGTATGGCCAAGGGACTTCAGTTCATATCATGTGGGGATCAGTTGAAGGTACTAGGAATGCTTAGCCTGAAGAAGAAAAGGGAGAGGGAACAGCATAGCTGGCTTCCAATATTGGAAGGAGCACCACATGGAATGGGGCTTCTGTCTTCTCTGCCAGAGCCACAGGTACAGCATCAGAAGCAAAGGTTGACTTCAAGGGAAGCAATTAAAGCTAGATGTAATGAGGGGGAGGGAGTAAAGAATCCTCCCTAACAACTAAAGGCCTCCAGAAGTGGCATGGGCTGCTTTGGAAAGGAGTAGGTTCTTTCTTACCAGGGATTTTCCAGAAAAGGCTGGAAGAATGGATGACAGGTAAGTAATAAGGGAAAATCTTCTTTCCAGCATGCATTGAACTAGGGAGACTGCAAGGCCCTTTCAACCCTGAGCTTCTGGGATATGGGATGATTGTGTAGGATTTACAAATTGTTAACTTGTAATAAGAAAACTCAGCTTAGCCTGAGAGACCAACATTCAAGTCAGTGAGAGAGTAAGGCAGCTTTGGGACAGATGGGCCAGTTGTGTCTTGACACCTTCCCACCTCCTTAAGTCACTGTCCCTCCTATAGCACAGATCTCACCTAGCTCTCAGGAGGCTAAAAATGGACTTATATAGGACCAATGTGCAAGTCACATGAATGTCCAGGAAAGGGCAGCTAGCTCTTTTCCCAAGACATTCTGCCCAGGAGCTGACTACAGGTGACATTTCACTGGGTTCCAGGTCAAGACCATCTAAATCCGGCAAAGCACCCTTCCCCTCAAGAATCTTGAGCCTTCTTCTGCACCTGGGAACATCCTCTCTTGGTATCCCGAGCTCTTAACAGGGCACTTGGCACACATTAAGTGCTTAATAAAGGCTTGGTTACTGCTGTTGTTTGTTACTGTTGGCTTCTGGGCATTCTTTCAGGTGACCCTCATCTCCCATTGCTCTGGCTTGCTTCTATTGGGTTTTAGCTCCTTATGAAGGCCATGATGGAGAGCAGTCTTCTTGTCCCATCATTCTGTGTCTCCTCAAAGAAGGCAAAAGGCCAGTGGGTTTCTTGGAACTGTTAGAAAGATATATCTGTTGGGGGCCAGGGAGAATCCTCCTTCTCCCCTCCATCACTCATTCAATGCTGAAGGCACACAAGGGCTCCACAATGCTGTCTGTATAACACATGATGTGAAAATTGGGCCCTGTTGGATTTTTTACCAAAAAAATGCATCAAAGGATTTTCTTTGAAGGAAATAAACACAAATAATTGTATAGCCTTTGCAAAAAGATATAGGAGGAAGAAAGGGAGATCACACTGTGCACCTACCAACCTTGACAGCATCTACTTTCAACTGCCTTTGATCCAATCTTTTTTCACTCCCAGCAGTTCAATATGCATCCTTTCATTATAAATTATCTTCAAAATATGTGTGCGTTCTGAAATAGCAACAGCCTCATGCAACTTCTCAGGAACAACAAAAACACCTGTGTCATTTGTAGGGGGTTTGAAACTCGGCTGGACCCACTAGGCAGCACCTAGTACACATTTTTATGTCTTATTAGGGAGAGAGAGAGACAGAGAGAGAGAGAGAGAGAGAGAGAGAGAGAGAGAGAGAGAGAGAGAGAGAGAAGGAAGAATCCTGAAGAACAAAAGACTGAAACCCCAGGGAAGGAAGATGGAGAACAATTCAGACCAGGAGCTATGAGAAGGGAATGAACTGGGGAGGGCGGGAGGGGAGGTCTGACACTGACTGTGAGCCTGGGTCAGCACTTCAGCATTCCGGGCCTTGGGCTCCTTATCTGTGAAGGCAGAATAGCAATGCCCAGAATGCTTTAGAGAGAATAGAAGCTCCTTAAGGACAAAGGGCACTTTGATTTTGTCTTTGTGTTGCCAGCATCTAGTACCTGGCATAGAGTAGAGCCTCTTAATCAATGCTTGTCAAATGCAAAAAGAATTATTTTTTAAATATTAAAAATGAAACCAGAGAAGCGTTGTTGCAAATTCAGGGATCATGTCAAGTGGCTCCTTCCTTTCTGCAGGCTGTGGCTTTGTTTTCCGTGTTTCCTCAACTCTCTCCCAGATGGGAAATAATTCTATTAAGTCCCAGTCACCTTGATGCTGCTTTGATTTGACGCAAAATCCATCCCTCCAGGAAATCTGTGAAATAGACAAGCACTATCACAGAAGACAAGCACTCATGGGCCAGAGTCTTCAAATCAGTGTACAAAATGATGGCTTCCACACAAAGGACTTCTGAGAGTCTCCTAGCAAGCATTGATCCCATGCATGCCACTTTCAATGAGATATTTGAGGGGACCACAATATACCAGGGTCCCACCACAAAGAGCTTCTCCCCTTGGACCAGAATGTTCTCTGATAAAGCCAGCTTCAATTTCCTCCCATTTGAGTTCTCTCCCCAGCCCTATTGTTGCTGTATGGATCTTTTTTCACTATAAATCAAACCAAAGACCAGGAAAGTCAACTCAAGTCAGGAGATGTGATTTCCACAGGGACATGTTTTCTCCGGCTGGGCAGCATCCCAACTGTAATCAACCAGAAAGATGGACTTTGGACTACCCAATCCCAGAACAGTTTTCCATTGCAATCTGTTTAATAGATGTATAAATGGCTGTCTATTGAGAAGGTGGCAGCATCAGGGTCTATGACGTTACATTTCTGCTATGCTTCATTAACTCTAGAAGGGCCTAGACTGTAGTGAAACTGTCACTCCCTACCATGATCAAATTCCAGTGAACTACATCCCATGACCCCTTTGCTTTCAGAATCTGTAACCATTTTTGTGCCATGGTATGTGAAGGCTCCCATGGTTGGTGAATCTCTATCTGAAGTTCAGTTAGGGAGAACACTTAGTCATCCTCAATTTCTTGTTCTCCATCCTCATTCTACACCATAGACATGGTTGTGGAGTCCTCTCAATTCTGCTTCAAGTATCTGTCCCTTTCTTCCTTCTCACATCACCACCATTCTATCAAAGATCCTCCTCAATTCCAGGATGGATGATTGTAACAACTTCCCAACTGGTCTCCCTCATCCATCTACCAGTGAGCCATCTACCACCCAGTCACACAAATGTTATACCCAAAGTGTGTGTCTAATGTCATCCCCTACTCAAAAAGTGCCAGTGGATCGCTATTCTCCTCAGGACCATGGGAGCTTCTTGAAGACAGAGGCTGTCTCTGTGCAGCTGGTACCTTACAGATCTGGAGCAACACCTAGGATAAAGGAGGGACCAGGCAAATGCTTGGTTGGTTGAACTGAATTGAACTCACAGCCTCCTGAAGTTACCAAGTGCCCTTTGGGAACTCTAATTTTTCTGATGTTCCCCTGATGACAAAGCTGAATGTACATCTTTCCAACTTCTCTGTCTTCTGAGACAAAACCAAACAGAAATTACAAGTTTGTAGGGCTGTAGATGCAGAGTTTGAATGGAACATCAAACACCACTAGCCCAGTTATGGTCCTGTACAAAAAAGGGGGAGAAGAAGGGAGGGGAAAGGAGGTGAGGAAATCCCTCAAGGTCTGCTAGACCCCTGAGAGGAAGTTTCTGCCATGTTCTCAGGAACCAAGCTGCCATTGCCAATAGGCTCTGAGAGAGTATATCGAGAATCTTCACACCATATATGTACCTATACACATAGATGTTTTTCCCAATTGAAATGTAAGCTCCTTTAGTGCAGGGCTTGGTTTTTGTTCTGTCTTTTCATCCCCAGTACTTTAAATAGTTCTTGGCACCAACTAGGTCCTTAATAAATACTTATTTTATTGATTTTGAGAATATATTCTGCAATTAATGCTAGTCCCAGTGGGTGATACTCCTTCCCCCAACAAAAAGTCTTCTTCCACCTCTATAAGACCCCACACTTGGTACTAGTTCAAGTTCATCCTCTGTCCCATGTGATTCCATCTTTTCCTCGAGGAAAGGATATAAGGGATTTTTTCAAATTCTTTGCTACAACCAAGGTAAACTTTATCTACACAGTTCCCCTGACCTACTAGTATACTAACTTGGAAATTGAGTGGATAAAAATCCCTTTGTCATATCTAAGTTTTTAGCTTCATGTACTAGATGGTCCCCAAGCCCTTGGCATAAAAGTCCACATGAGAAAAGTATATTGAATAATCATATCCATGCAGTGAAGAAACTGTAGAACATCAAACATTCATGGCATGCACCATGCCCTTAAGTCTTTGTGAGTCATTTCAGTACAAGAGAACTGAGAATTCATTTCATTTTAGTGCCTTATTGAAAGATGTCAGCAGAATGATTACAGTTTGGTAAGAGTCTCACATTCCAACATGAATTATTTGTACAGAGTATGAACCCATTAACAATTTATCAACATAAAGTGATATATATGTTTCTTTAGATAGGTGCTAATACGAATGCTCTTTTTTCCATTGCTAATTTATTTTGAAGATCAATAAACATAAATTAATTCCTGGAAATCTCAGATTTACTTACAGTGACATTTTCCAAAATGACCTAAATGTAGACGCATTTCTTGGAATTTTGACCATAAAGTAAATTTCTATTTACAAAATGTTATTTATATATCAAAGAAAAAAATCAAAGATTAATTTTTCCAATATTTTATACATTGAAATTCAAGTCATATTGAATATCAATAGTCATACTATTAAACCCCAAATATATTTCATTTAACATAAGATCATTCTGTTAAATAGGATATCATTATCAAACTTAATACATGATATTATTAGCACTGATCCTCTCTCCATAGCTGTGCACTGCAACTCATCCAAATATTTTTTACATAATTCTTGACGAAGTGTATTTCTATAAATGCCCCAAAGAGGAATTCCTCAAGAGTAGAAGGTGTGATCTATGGTTCTTTTAATATTTTGTGGATAACAGGATACTTGGGACACCTAATTATTTTTGCGAATGATTGATCTTTTTTCTGATCCAAAGTACCTTCAAGGGTTTCTTCACCAGTTCTCAGGAATTTGAGTTTTGCCCAACTCCTCACTATCACTTTATGATATAGTCAAAGTATTATCATGCCTCTTTTACAAATCAGAAAGTAGAGGTTCAGAACCATTCCAAGATTTTCCCAAAGCCACAGTTTTAGTAAATATCTGAGCTGAGATTCAACCTGGGTCTGCACTGACTGCATGCCCAACACTATTCCCAATATACTTTGGTGTGGCAGAATCACAGAGAGGGTTAACAGGTAATCATGTAAAGTCACTTAATGTGTTCCATTGCCTTTCAGCAGGGCTTTTTATGAAACAGCAAAGCAGTCATTGGGAGTTATGATCTTTCTTCCTAGAAGTTAATTCTCAACCAACTTCCCCACTAAATTCTCTAGCTGAAGAGAAATGCCTCAAAGTCCTTGCTAGAACTCAGTCTCCAGAACCAGGATCAGGCAGTTCAATCAGATTATCCTCACAGCTCAGCTTCCCAAAGGCATTATCTCTCCAACCACATCCAATCTCCAGCTTACTCACATAACATTACAAGCATACAAGAATGCCTTTGGGCTCACCCAAACCTAAGACCTCTCTCCAACTCCCATATCCACTCTTATACTCTGTAGTTACTCTGATTGATTCCCATTTGGAAGAGAACCAAGAAAACCACAAAATACCAAAGGGGTTAGGGAAAGGGGGGCATTCATTTCTCTGAGCCATTTTCATTATCCTCTGAAAGTCTATGGAAAATTGAAGAGGTATCATACTACTGAAGACAAAGTCCTTCATCTTGAAAAAGATAGCTACTTCAAAGTATAGGACAGTTAGCACTTATGTAGGATTTGATTTTAACCCAAGAGTAAGATACTACAACTGTTCCTATCAAATTTCCACATAAAATCTTGATGATTGTTCTAACCTGTTAAAGTATCTTGGAAACCAGATTCAGTTACCCAATACATTATCAAATCCATCCTTCTTTGTGGTCACCTGCTTCTATGACGTCTATGTATTAATTCAAGTTACTGATAAAGAAAGAGAGCTTCTGTGACTGAAGAGCAGAGTCACAGAGGACTACATGACATTCCTCCCAGCTCTGATTATTTCTAATGAGCCCATTCAGTGGGAAGTGATCACTGATTCCCCTTCAAAGGACTCACAGATGATATATCTCTTTACTTTGCCTTCTTGAATTTTGACAGGGATGAAAGTGAAGCTCATTCACCTATACTTTGAAAAATCCATCTTTTTAAGATGGGGGGGTGGGGGTAAGGATGAACCAGCAAAATCACATTCCACATGGAAAAGACATAGGAGTGATTACAAGCTCTTCATATTTAGCAGTGTGTGACTTGCTAAATGACCCAAGAGATATACCATGTAGGAGATGAGCTACATCACACACACACACACACACACACACACACACACACACACAACTGTCACATGCAATTACAAGCTAAATTTCTATGATAGGAAGCAAAGCATTAAAGAGCCTAGCCAATCAGACACAGGCTATTTGAATATTAATATGACCACATCTACTCATTCCTTCTATCAATCTGCTTGTTGTACTAATGTGCAGGCAGATAGTGGCAAGTCCAAACAGTGCTGGAACAGGCTTAGTGCTGATCTGGAAGTGTCTTATAGTCATGATATCTACCTAATGACCCAATCTCATGCTACAGTGGCTTTCCAAGGGACCTTTCAGAGTCAGCCAGGTGGACCACAGAGTCCACCTAATTCCATAGTAATGTGCACATGAGCTCTGTAGGAGAAGTTTGAGGTTAGCCAAGTTCACTGAATAGCCAAATGGTACAGATGGGGTGGGTGGGGAAATTCAAATACAACACAGATAATAACACAATACAGAGAATAACAATATTCAAAGGAGAAAGGAGCCAAATGAAGCCAATGAAGATACCATCTGGTTTTCTAAACTAGGAATTCTCCAAAGAAAGTTCTGTAAATTGTGTCATTTAAATTATTTATGACATGCATGGTAGAAAAGAAGAGACATGGCTCCTACCCTGCATTGATCACTCTTGATATGTGTGTGTGTTTGTGTCCGTCTCCCTAGAGCTTTCCTGATTGTGAGCTTAGGACTTTATTTAAATCACAAAATCTGATGTCACATTGACATTTCCCTTTGGTAGTTAAGTAAATCTGCAACTCTCTACTAACACAGATCCCAGGACCTTTATTTTTTCCCATCTTATATAATTTCTTCCCCATACTTTCTAAAAATTCCTCACTAAATGATTTATTCAATTTTTGAAACCTTATTTCAATCATTTGTTGAGATACAAATATACTGTCTTGGTATAATTCTTACTATCATTCTTACTGCTTGACCAGCTCCCTGCTCCAGTCATTTTCAGTCATAAGCAGTTGTATAATATATCTGCAAGTATCCATGATTTCACGAGGTAAAGCCCTTACCTCCACTGATACAGGGAACTAAGCAAACTAAACTAAGTAAACAGTTTAGTAAGCAAGTATCATCACCATCATCATCCCCTTTCACTTACATCCTCATCTTCTTCATCATCTTCAACATTATCACCATCACTGCCACCACCATCATCATCACCATTACCAACATAATCAAATCACCATCATCAGTATTATCATCATCATAATCATCATCACCACCACCACTACCATTACCATCACCACCACCATCATCATTTCATCATCATCATTTCATGTGGGAGCAAAAGTTCTCCTGAAAAGCCCTTCCAAACTTGTGAACCTGGATCTAAGATAATAGATGGCATCTCTCCCAAGCCAGTACCTGATGCTCTTCCTTAGCTGGATCTCTGCACATTTGTTTTCCATTCAGCTGTTCATTTTTAAGAGTTTTGTCAGAGATGCTGCTCATAATCTTCAATCTTTCTCCTCTATTGTGTCTAGCAAATGAATTTGCATTCCAGTCCAGCATTGACTGCTCTGGCTAAAAATCCAGCTCTGCCACTTACTGTCCATATGACTTTGAGCAAGTGACAATTTTATTGGCCTTCAGTTTCTTTATCTATGAGATAAAAAGACTGTACTACCTAATCTCTAAGGTCCCTTAAAGCTCCAAATCTAGGATGATATGTCTTTCTTCTCAGAAAGATAAACACATATTTGCTGACAAAATGTCTTATAGGACTTTTTTACCTCCTTGGGTTTATTTATTTTTTCAGCAATTAAATTTATCTTGTTGCTGTCCATTTATTTCAGTCGTGTCTGACTTTGCATGACCCCTTTTGGAGTTTTCTTGGCAAATATACTAGAGGTATTTGGCTTTTCCTTCTCCAGCTCATTTTACAGATGAAGAAACTGAGGGAAACAGGGTTAAGTGACCTGCCCAGGTTCACACAGCGAATAAGTGTGTGAGACCAGATTTGACTTCAGTAAGATGACTCCGGGGTCCACCACTCTGTCCTCTGCACCAACCAGCTGCCCTCAAAACTTCTCTAAGAAATGCTGAAAGTCTTTCATTTCAATTTTTATTGATTTTAAGGGTTTTTTTCTTAATTAAACAGCTAATATCAAGAGGATAGGTCAAAGATGTAATGATCTCACAGCTTGAAGCCTTTTCATTTTGAAACATTTCCAATGAGTAACAAACAACTCCTGATCCCTTCTTCTTCATCATTGTGCCGTCTTCAGTCTCCCACTATCTAGTTTATCTGTTTAAATGTAGAATCCTCCTCATAGGTTAGATAGGCTCCCACAGACAGGCAATGTTTCTTTCTCTCCCCAAGTCTTAGAGCAGTGCCTAGCACAAAGTAGATACTTCATTTTTTAAAATTAAATTGAATTGAAATATACCTTGGAAAAATTAAAATGTCAACATTAAAAGGAATCATATTTTAAAATTTTCCTTGGTAATAAAACAACAGTTGAGTAAAATACAAACTGGACAAATTATCTGAATTTTGCCCCTCCCTACTGCCACCTTCCCTTCAAAATAAACTGTTGAGGCATAAATCTCATTCCTGACACTTCAATGAATTATAATGATTTTTTGTTGAATATGAATTTTATATAAAATCCTATTCAAATAAATAAGGGCTTGGGGGTTATACCCAACTTTACTATAATATTTTGAATTGTGCACAGTTAGTCAAGGGTTTTGACCTAGCGACCTCAGTACTGATATTATATCCCAAGGACACCAGTATCAGCCCAGACATCCAGCAGTCATGGCCTCAGTCCCTGTTGGAGTAAATTCGTTCACTTTAAAACTCACCCCCTGTAGGTAAACTGTCTTAATTGGGGAGAGTGTGAGAGCCAAGGCAGTCAACCTGTAATAATCAGCTGACCCCAAACCAGACCATGCTTTACACTCCACCCAACTCAACCATTTTCCCATCTACCCTTCTATCACTCACACTTCCCTTTCCACAACCACTAGCACATTTCACCTCTAGTCCTACCACAAGAAGTATATCAATATGAACATTCCTCTGAGAAGAGAGGGTCACTCTGTGGCCCACCTCCTCACCCCCTGCCTCCCTGAATCCAAATCCCCTTCTATTGATACTATTTCTCTCCATGTCTTGTCTCTTCTTAGTAGAAGACTACCTTCTCCAGGGCAGGGACCCTCTCACTTTTTAATTTTTGTCCCCAGAATTCAGTACAGTGCCTGGCACAAAATAAGTGATTAAGGATATTTTGTGCCAGCAGCCATTCATTTTCTCACTCACTCAGATGTTTATGCATCTACAAAAAGCTAGAAACAAAGTTTGTGCCCAATGATTGAAGAATACCTGAACAAATTGTGATAAATGCATAGAGCAGAATCATCCTGCATTCTGAAGAATTGTGACTATGATTAAAGGAGAGAAACCTAGGGAAACCTGTATAAACTAGTGGAGAATGCAGAAGCCCATGCACACAGAGATCACAGCATTGAAAATAAAGTCAGTGTGGCAAAGCAACAAAGCACAGGTCAGTTACAACAGTCAATGTTAATACAATTTTGCCAGACTTAATACATACACTCCTCCTCTTCCACTTAGTTGTTATTTCAGTCTTGTGTGTGTGTGCATGTGTTGAGGGGGAGGGTTGCTTTCAAGGGATTTGGCTTGATTGTTTATTGGGAAGTTTCTGTTGCATAAAAACAAAATATGTTTGTGATTTTTAATTTTTAAGATGTTTTCTAGCAATGAAGGACTTGACTCATACTGAGCAACATTGTCAACATTTCTACCTCTTTTTCCTGAGAAATAGCTCTGCAACTAAAAACATTTAACAAAATAAACTACTTATATTGGAACAGCCTCATCCTCCTAACAAGGGATTCCATCATCTCAGAGACTTTGTGATACGTGAGTGTCACCAGCTGCCCCAACTATCTTCTCAGTGCAGAAGGATGCTCATACACAGTCACAAGGCACCCTCAGGCAGGCAGTCATTCATTTGACAAATGTTTCTGATGCCCTACTAAGTGCAAAGGATTCTCCATTTCTAGGATCAACTCTTGAAATGCCTCTCTGGCATTTAGTAGTCACTTAGTATGTCTATAGTAGGACCAAGTTGAGGGAAATGGGTTCTGACCTGAAGAATCTTAGAGTCCAAAAGTCATAATAAAACAAGTAGAAGGCAGAATGCAGACAGAGACATATATATACCTGTATACACATGTGCACATAACAGGCATATAGAAGTATGCATACATATGCAGACAAATGTATGGATGCCATGAGGAGGAGAATCAAAGTACCTCTGAATTCAAAGAGTAAATCCCATTAATTTTGGGAGAAGGAAGGTAAAAGAAGGTTTCCAAAAGGAGGTATTATATGAGATATCCCTTCAAGGATAGGAAAAATAGATGGGCAGAGATTGTGGGGCAGGGAGGTTTCTGAAGACATCCAAGACAGAAGTGAGAGCTAGAATAAAGATGATGCTGGGGAAATGCAGGACCTTTTTCAGAAAAGCAAATTGTTCACTTATGCAGAGGTTAGCAATATGAAGGGAATATGACTAACTAGAGTTTTTGTAAAAAGACAGATAGAATGGACCACCCTGTGGAAGGTCTCCAATAAATTGGAATTAATTGAGCACTTTTTGGAGAATCATTGAAAGCAATACCTAAAGCAGAGTCATGCTTGAAGAAGACTCACTTGGCCACATATGCAGTTTGGAGTAGCTTGGGCAGAAGCCAAAGACAAGGTTGCTAGGTGGGAGACTTTGTAATGATTCAGGAGAGCAACTCCATATGACCAAACTGGTATGAGGGCAGATAGGGTTGAAAGGAAGGAATGATAGAAACATTTCAGGGGTCAGAGCAACAGAAATTGGAAACTCACTTAAGGTGGTGGCTGGAGGAGAGGAAGGAGGAAAACATGTCTGAGATTTGGAGCCTTGCTAGTGGGGAAATGCTAGCACCATTTACAGAAATGGGAGTATTAGGACACATCACCATCTCTTCTTCCCTCCATTCCCTATTCTCAGAATAGACTGTTGAAGTCTCTATCTGGCTTCAACTTTAATTTCAACTTCTACTCTCAACTGTAGCATTATTTTAGTGTTTCTTTTTTAAAGAAGTCTTCTCTGCTGCCCCCACCCCAGGTTTCTTCAGATCAAGCCTCAACCTCCCCCTTCCACTTGAAGCATTCTCATTGTATTAGTTACATGCATATGGATCCTTTCACCATCTGAGCACGAATTCCTTGATAGTAGAGTCTGAGGCACATCTATTCCCATGTCCCAAATGCTTAGTATAAAGTCTTACATATTACTGGGAATCGAAATCTGTCACTGGATGTAGGAAACTCCCAGTGAGGAAATTTTCCATGTCCTGGCATCTTTAAGTGCCACATCAGTTCTCCAAATTTCAGTCTTTTTGCATTTTGGAGGGAGGGAAAGTAGAGCAATTTGGGTTAAGTGACTTGCCCAAGGTCACACAGCTAGATTGCTGTGTTAAGTGTCTGAGGCTAGATTTGAACTCAGGTCCTCCTGACTCCAGGTCTGGGGCTCTATTCACTGCACCACCTAGCTGCTTCCCAAATTTCAGTCTTAAAGAGTAACTTAGATGCCAAAGAGAAAAGTAACTAATATACAGCCAATATGTGTCAGAGGCAGGACTTGAACTCAACTCTTCAACTCAGAGATCAGCATTTGGTGACCTATATCACACCTCCTCTCACTTTGTACAACATTTTTGGCTTGACACAAGTGTCATTTGGAAGTTGGCAGAAATGGAAATGAAAGAGAGAGGATGTGAGTCTGAGGAAGCAACAGTGTCAAGAGGAAAGGGAAGAGAAATGGATTCCTTTTCTAAGGGAAATGATAATAGAAGTAGTAGTGATGATGATGATGATGATGATGATGATGATGGCCAACTTTCCATTCTGTCTTTTAAAGTTTGGAAAGCACTGATTAGACCTGAGCTCCTTTGAGCCCACCAGCATGCCTGTGAGTGACATACTCCAGCTGTTAGCTCCTATGACAGATGTTGAAGCTAAGGCTTTAGAGAGGTTAAGAATGGTAGTAAACAGAGAATGTTTGTAGGCAGCTAGGAAAGCAGTGCTGGGGAAAAGAATGGGTGGTGAAGATCTGGATCAGGGGTGGGGAGCTTACAACCTGGACTTTGATTGAATCCAATAGTCAAAGGACTGCACTTGAGGACCTAGAAGGTCGCAGGTATCCTTGAGGCCATAGGTCCCCCAGCC
Source organism: Pseudocheirus occidentalis (assembly GCA_028646575.1). NCBI lineage: Eukaryota > Metazoa > Chordata > Mammalia > Diprotodontia > Pseudocheiridae > Pseudocheirus > Pseudocheirus occidentalis. The sequence continues at coordinate 2,896,937 of CM053597.1, forward strand.
CTAATCTAGATAAACACTGCATTAAAGATGAAAAAGGTTAAGGAACCTTTCTCAGGTGTGAGGTGATCTGCACTGGGGGAGAGAGGAGGACTAAGCTCAAACCTTGATGTGAGTGGAAAATATTTGGGTCAAGCAACCAGTAGCATTGGGGGAAATAGAAAAGTCAGGATTGCCAAGCTGTAGCCTGCATGTTTATGTCAATGAACCAAAAGCAGTCCCATGAAAGCAGGACTAGGAAGTCACAATGCCAGAATGTTTGTCTTTAATCCTTTGAAAGTATTTTCTATTTCTATTTAATGTTTTAAATGACTGAATTGAAGGTACAAGTTCATGGAAAACGACAAAAGGTTCTTGATGATATCTATTCTTAATTGAGTCTAATTTTCCAGTGAGTGCCCTTGTCATTGAGTGAAAGCTTTGCTTTTGAACACTGTTTTCTGACTTGTCAATTAAAGGTCTTCCTTTCAATCCTTAAATCTTATTACTCATTTATAGAAAGAAATTAAATGCAAACAAGCCATTAGAGTCAGAAAGCAGATTGGAAGGTGATTAAGGCTTTCCCTCAACACCCCACCTTTACCCTGTGCCCTTCAGAGTCCTCTCTAAGCATTATTCAACCAACTAACATGTTTAACTGCAAGAGCACTTGCAAGAGCACTGGGGGGGCGGGGGTGGGGGGAGAATGGATGGAGAATTCAATTTTATATCCCTTGTCTTTTCTCTTCTTTTGTTTTTGTCTCTCATCAAAATTATGTGAATGAAGAAAAACAGAAAAGGAGAGAGGGAGTGCATGTCATTGTGGCCCCATAGCACCCCTTTAAACCAATAGAGACCCTGAAATCCTAGACACTCCCAAGATAGACTTTGTAATGCTGAAATACTCATGGGTAAGTAGTAAACCTGACCCCCTGGAGTCTAAAGGAAATGCTGAGATGTTCTCGATAAACATGGAAATTACCTGAAAATTAGTTTCTGGGGATTCACAGAATGTGGCATTGGTATTCATTACATGAAAGAGAAGAAAAAATTAGAACTTCTAAAAAAACCTGCTTTCGATGTTTCCTTTTTTCTCCAAGATGAATGAAGATGGTACAGCTACCCATCTTAATAACTGCCTCAAGAGCACTTGTTTACAAAATTTTTAAGCATGTGTATGTGTATCAAGCAATGCCTTCATCTATAAGCAAAGTTACTACATAAAGGTGAAAGAAGGATGCATGCAAAAAGAAAAGGAAAGATGGAACAAAACATAAAAGGAGAGGAACAAAAGAAAAGGAAGAACAGAGGAAGGGAGAGATAGAGAGGAAGAGATTGTAATTGCAAGCACAGAAGCAGTTCACACCTGGCTTCAGCTACTGAATTAACACCTTGGTTCAGTACAAGCTTCTTTTGAGCCTTGTATCAAGTATGTTAAGAAATAGAATGTGTGAGCTCCACAACCTGTGAACCCTAGAAATCATGAGCTCCTGCAACAGGAAAGGGAGGAGCTAATGACCATATATAAGGAGAGGCCAGGCTGGAGACAGCAGAACTGAGAAGAGGACTGTTGTGGTGACAGAGTAAAGAAGGAGAAAACTTGTGGTATCCAGGCATTCTGTCTGCTCTGTCTGTGTTGATGTTTGTTTGTGATACTTTGTACAGAAAGCCTGGGACCTTACTGGAAGCCCTGAAAGAGGATTTTCTGGTTGTATGTTTACAGAAGCCCTGAAGGGGGGTTTTGGAGGTCCTGGGACTTTACTGATGATTTGTGCTGACCTCCTGGACCTTGTTTGTAGGTCTGTGTTGATTTCTGTGTTAATGATTTGTGTTGAGTTCTCAGACATTGTTGGTGGGTCTGAGTTGATTTCATGGGCAGATAGTGAATTGATGATGGTGCCAGCAGCTCTGGAATCCTCAGCTACTGAAGCAGGAGAACTCCATGACCAGACTGGTTCATTTCTTGACTAGAACATCAATGCTATATCTATACTTATGTCTAGAAATGTGTTTGATTCTTTCAGCCAATCACAAGTTATATTTCTTTTGTTATCTCATGTGCCTTCAGCCAATGAAAATACCTGATGATCTTTTCAATTTTTTAAGGATTTATTTATACATGATGCTGAGATTATAGGAAAATCACTTTAACATCTAGTTTATTATTATCTTCATCATCAATAGATTATGCTTCTCATTGACTCAGTTAAAATTCCTGTACCTTTTATGATCACATTGAGAACTCCACCTTTAAACTTACATTTGTTAAACTTAAACCTATATTGAAGAGGGATGTCACATGAGCCATCAATTCCCCACCCTTCCTTTATTAGAGAACCCAGTGCTAACTTGAGAACCAGAAAGCTACTAAACTATTTCCTATTTTAGGGTGTTGCCCCCAAGTATAATTGATGTGTCACTTTCATATGGTCTGAACTACAAGATATATGATTTCATAAGGTCTACCAGAACTGAATCTTCATAAGGAAGGACACACCCCCTATCTCCCACACCTAGCCCTAAGATGATACAGAGAGGATCAATGTTCAACTATGAGTTGGATGGGCTGTTTTCTGCAATGCCTCCAAATTTGAAGTGAGCATCTGTGATTTTTCTGAGAGAGGATTATAGAGAAAGAACAAAGTTTGGAGCAGATGCCATGGGGAATGAGTAAAGAAAGCATGGGGAGTGAAAAATTGTGAATCAAGAGAGAGAATCCCATTTGATGCTGTGGAACAAAGCCACAGTAATTTTGAACAGCTGAATGTTATGATACTCTGGAGCTGACTTCAAAGAAAGAAGGAAAGGTGGGCAAGGGAACCCAAACTAAACAGTCAACTCTAAGAGAAATCAAGGAATGAAATGGGCTGGCTAGCAGAACCCAAGAGCAAATCCAGTGGGAGATATCCACTTTCCATTTGCCATTCTTGGTTCTAATAAAATGACTCAGCCTGCCACAACCATCTTCTTTCAATACCTCTGGCTCAATGCATAAATTTGGTGCTTGAAGGAGCTGAGCATTCCTGTTATATCAGCTTCATCAGTGTTTTCATTGCAGTCTCAGAAATTGTAAATGTGTGCTCACTCCATCAGCACCACCATTAGGGTGCATTCTTTTTAAATGCAATTTCAATAAAAATCCTGGAAGATCAGAACCTAGCCCTACCCCTAATTGCATGGAAGTTCATTTGAAATTTTCAAGTGTTAAGTTTTCTTTTCTTTGCCTTTTTTTGGAGGGCAAGGCAATTTGGGGTTAAGTGGCTTGCCCAAGGTCACACGGATAGTAAGTGTTATGTTAAGTGTCTGAGGCTGAATTTGAAGCCAGATCCTCCTGACTCAAGGGCCAGCACTCTACTCACTGTGCCACCTATCCACCACTAAGTTTTCAAATAATAATAGGCAGAAGCATCAATATTGGAGGAAACCAAGGGCTGAGTCAAAATTCAAGCAAAGCAGCATCCATAGATAAAAGACCCTTGGGAGGCAGTGGTTACAGTGCCCTCTTACAAAAGCTCCCAGCTGTCTTCAGGTAGGATGCAATATGTTTCACTCTCAAAAAATTATTCATTTGGCATTGAAGCATTTTTAAAGATTAGTAATTGAGGGGCTGTTTGTTTTAAATAAATAATAATCAACAGACCCCACAAGGAAATTGGTGGTGTTGGTCTTATTTTTAAAAATACAAAAGAGCAATTACACAGTGAAATATCAAGCTTTGCAGATGAAAAACTTGATTGCCTAGAATTACATGAACAAGAAGGACTAATCCAGTGGACAAACCCTGGGATGAATTGGAAAAAACCTCCTGGGCCTGAAGATAATAAATACAACCTATCTCTAAGCTTTATTTAGAATAATTGTAAAACAGTCATCCAAATATACAATGATGGTCTCAGTTATGGTCCTGGAAAAAAAGTTCCTGAAGTCACCACACAGCCAAGGCCATCAAATTTTGGGTATCAAAAACACTTTTAAACTGTTAGAAACTTTAGAGCACCACAAGAGCTTTTGTTTCTGTGAATTATTAAAATTTACCACATTAAAGCTTAAAATATATTAGTATTATTATGAAAATAATTTGGACCTCCCAAACACCTTGAGAAGGATCTCAGAGACTCCCAGGAATCCCTGGATCACAAATGGAGAGAGATTGTTATAGCCAATCTTGACAGCCCTCAAGATACAGCCCAAAAGCCAATAAAATACTATTTTCAGGAAGTTCATAGGGAATCAATCAGTCAATCAACAAGCATTTGTTAATTGCCTCTTGTGTGTTCTGCACTATACTGGGTGCTAGGAAAACAAAGACATGAAACAATATAAACTTTCAAGGATCTTATATTCAAAAGAGGAGAAATCAAGCAAATCTCTATAAAGAGAATGAACAGTCATTACATTCAAGGTGTCTTGAAAGGGAGGGCAGTGGCAGGTGGGGGCACACAAATCCAGAGTGGCTTCTGGGAGAGGGCAGTTCTTGAACTGCATTTTGAAGGCAGGGAGGGAGTCTGCAAGATGGAATGGAGAAAAGAGTGCACTGCAGGCAGTGGGAAATGTTTCTGCTCACAGAAATGAACTAATAGTCAATGATTTGGGGAGATCCAGAGTTGCCTTCTTTTTATAAAATCATGACTTTCAAAGTTCAGTCTGTTGAAAAACATTACTGAGAATAAAATGAGACTAACTTTCTTGTTCAGACCCCACCCAGATGAGGAGGCCATCATGCTCTACTGGGTTTGAATGTGGATAAATTCTTTACATATTGTGCCCAAATCTGGGGGTGGGGGGGTAACTTAAGATGTAAATGACATAATCAAAGCTTAAGTCCAGCCTTATTGGAATTATCATTCCCTCATTAATTGTTGATCAATCAGAGTTGATTGCCATGCTCGGGAAGACCCCTCTTCCAACACCATATAAGCTATCAGCCCAAGTAATGGCAAGCAAAGGCAGCTTCCAAGGTCTGCATTACCAGCATAACAAACCCCATTTATTCGGCAAACATTCACAGAACAGAGAAAGTCAAAATACAGTATAACTCATTCATTTAGCAAGTAAGTTCTCAATTCAATCCAGGTACTACTCCACCCCTAAACAGCACATTCATTTAGTCAAAATCTCTTCTCAAATGGAGATCAGTTTCCAATCATAAACAAAGTACATTCATTTGGTCAATCACAGAGCACAAAAAGGCCAAAGGTTTCCCACACCTGGGCACAAAGTAATAACAATACTATCCATTATCACCAAGCACTTTCTCAAAAGGGGTAGGAGAGCACAAAAGGCCATTCACCCTTAAGTCATAACAAGGCCAAGATATCATCTCAGCATGGAAAACCCAAGGAAAGGCCCTTCTCTCATCTTCACTCAAGGCAAGACCTCAGCAATCTCTTAGGGAGATAAGGCTCAACAAAGCCATAGCCAGTGTCCTCATCAAGTCACTCTCTGCCCGTAGAACAGAACCAGAACCCCTGAAAACATCAGCAAGACCCTCTTCCAGGATTTCTGTGAACATACAACAAGAAAATCCTTCTTAAGAGCATCTGAAGCAACAGCCAGGTTCCAGGGCCTCTGTAACAGCAGAACTGTCCTTCACCATCAGGAAAATCGGGAAAAACAACATCAAAACAGACAGACAAAATACTGGCATCACATCCATGTCTCCTCAGTTCTTTGCAGCTCTGGGTGGCAGTTCTCAAAGGTCCTGGGCAGCTCCAATGGGTTCTCAGCATCTCAGGCTCCATGATACTGGACACCGCTCTCCCAAAAGTCCTTCTTCTGGCCTTCTCTGAGCTTGAGCCTTTCTTTCAATTCATGGCTCCTCCAAGTTCAGCCCTCTCTCTTCAGTCAACAAGTCCATCCCACAAGTGGGATTCACAAGCTCTGGGTTTTAACACTCAACCCAAAAGCCAAGCCAGTTCAGGGACATCTCCAGCCTGTTGTGCCCCTTGTATCAGGGATTGGCTAGTACACATTTTAAGTTCCATGTGGGGGAAACTTGGGGGGGAAGGAGAAGGCCTGCAGCCAACTTCTGTGAGGAAACAGGAAGAAGATGGCTGGCTAGGGCACAATGGGGGAGGGGAAAGGATCAAGAGAGCCAGGTGAAGTTAAGTACAATAAGCCCACCATCACAGCTGTATTTGGTCTAAGAGGGAGATGGCCAAATTATCTTTATGTTAATAAACATGCTGGCATTAATAATAAAATTATAAAATTACCCGGAAATTATGTCTCCTGATTTTTTTTAAATATCACACTGCCAAGGAATTGAGATGAGATATCATATGTGAGGAACATAGAGGAGGCTGGTTTGCCTGGATTTGATGTGGGGGGATAGAAGGACTGCATAATGTCCATCCATAGCAGAAGTCATACCAGGCTTTAAACATTAATCAGAGGGTTCATCTTTCATCCTAGAAACAATAAGGAGCAATTGCTAGGGAAGTGACATGGTCAAGTCTGTGTTTAAGGAAAGTCTCTTCAGCACATTGTGGAAGGTGGGGACAACATTGGAGCAGAGAACCCAATGGGAAGGACACTGCAAGAGTCCAAATGAGAGGTTATAGGGTGACTTAAGGTTGTGGCTATAAGAATATGGAGAGAAGCTGGGAATGGGAGCTTTTGAGGAGGTAGAAGTAGTGAGATTTGGCAACTGAGGAGAAAAAGCAAAACAAGTCCAATGACTGTGCAAAATGATCTGCACTTAGATTTCTGGATTCCGAATATAGAGGGGATTGCCTGACTTCAAGACCTGGTGCCTTGTTGACCTTCCTCACTCACAGGTCTTCAGCTTTCTCACAGGCAGAGCATCCCCATCACTCCTTGACCTCATACATGACTTCCTGGTTCCCAGGACTTTTGCTTGCTGCTAATTAGGGATTCTAGGGTTTGACCCAGATCTTTGCATCCCTTTCATGATCATCTAAACACAGTCCCACTTAGCTAGCACCATTGTACAAGCAGCTGTCCTGGGCATGGCAATATAGTAATCTTCAATAAACAAAAATAAACATGAAAAGATAAAAAAGAAAAAGTCTACAAAGGATTTGAATATGGTAAATCCTGGTATGCATGAAAATGTCATGCATGACATTGAATAAAAGCAGAGATAGCATCGTGAAGAAATTCAGAGATGCCACACAGCTGAAAAGGAGAGCTAACATGTTGGATGGCAGAATCAGGATCCAAAACAATCTGTGTTGGTTCACAATACTGACAAATCTAATAAAATGAGTTTTGAGTCACCATGTGGAATGAAAGATCACATCTCTATGATTAGTACTCTGTTCTCCCCTTCCTTCCCTTGTCTATTCTCCTCTCCTCTACTCTTAACTCTATTTTTCTCTCCTTCCTCACTCTCGTGCTCTCTCCTGGGTGATTCAGTGGAACACAGCAGCATTTTTAAAGCTCTCCTGTCACAAAGTGTCTCACATACATATTTTGAATTTATATGAGCCGAGGGGGCAGAGCTAAGATGGCAGAAAGAAAGCAGTAGCTTTCCAAAGGTCCTCCAACAATTCTGTCACTAAAGGCTAACAAGTGAATTTGAACAGATTTAAGAATGACATAACCCATTCGGAGAGGGAGCATAGCAGATTCTTAGCCCAGGAAAGTGCCTACTCAGGTCTGGACAAAGAGAATGTGGAGCACACAGGAGCTGCACCATTGTGGATCTGAGAGCAGAGTATGGCAGACTGAGAGGAAGTGGCAAACAACCAGAGGACTCAACCAACCAGAGGGGTTTGCAGCATTCCTATATATTTTCAACAAAGTCCAACAGTGAGAGACAGTAAGAGAAACCCCATTTAAAGTTACTGTAGACATCATAAAATATTTAGGAATCTATCTGCCAAAACAAACCCAGTACCTTTATGAACACAACTACAAAACACTTTTCACACAAAATCAGATTTCACTAATTGGAAAAACATCAATTGCTCATGGCTGGGTAGAGCTAATATAACAAAAATGACAATTTTACCTAAATTAAATTACATATTTAGTGCCATACCAATCAATCTACCAAAAATTACTTTATAGAACTAGAAAAAATAGTGACAAAATTCACTTGGAAGAACAAAAAGTCCAGGATATCAAGGCAATTAACTAAAAGAAGTGTTAGGGAAAGTGGCCTATCCACACCAGATTTTAATCTCTATTATAAAGCAGCAGTCCTCAAAACTGCCTGGTACTGGCAAAGGAATAGAGTAGTGGATCAGTGGAATAGACTGGGTACAAAAGACTAAGTAGTCAACGACTATAGCAATATACTGTTTGATAAGCCCAAAGACCCCAGTTTCTGGGTTAAGAATTCACTATTTGACAAACAATGTTGGGAAAATTGGACTATAGTATGGCAGAAACTGGGCATAGACGATCATCTAACGCCATACACCAAAGTCAAGTCTAAATGGGTGCGCGATCTGGGTATAAAGGCTGATACCATAAATAATCTAGGGAAGCAAGGAATAGTTTACCTGTCAGGCTTATGGAGTATGGAAAACTTTATAACCAAAGAAGAGTTGGAGAGCATTATAAAATGCAAAATGGATACTCTTGATTACATTAAATTGAAAAGTTTCTGTACAAACAAAGCCAATGTAACCAAGATTAAGAGAGAAGTGGGAAACTGGGAAAGAATATTTACAAGTGTCTCTGATAAAGGCCTTATTTCAAAAATGTACAGGGAACTAAGTAAAATTTACAAGAATACAAGTCATCCCCAATTGATAAGTGATCAAAGGATATGAACAGAAAATTTATAGAGGTAGAAATTAAAGATATCTTTAAGCATATAGAAAAATGCTCTAAATCACTACTGATTTGAGAAATTCAAATCAAAACAATTTTGAGGTACCACATCTCACCAGTCAGATTGGCTAAGATGACAAAACAGGAAAATGACAAGTGCTGGAGAGGATGTAGAAAAAATGAAGCTCTAATGCATTGTTGGTGGAGCTATGAACTGATACAACCATTCTGGAGAGCAATTTGGAACTATACCCAAAGGGCTATAAATAATTGCATACCCTTTGACCCAGTAATATAACTTTGGGGGTTGTATCCCAAAGAGATCATAGAAGTAGAAAAAGGACTCATACGTACAAAAATCTTTATTGCAGCTCTCTTTGGAGTGGCAAAAAACTGGAAATCTAGGGGATGCCCATCAATTGGGGAATGGCTGAACAAGTTATAGTATATGAATGTGATGGAATACTATTGTGCCATAAGAAATGGGATGGAGATGGACTTTATAATTACCTGGAGAGGCCTATACAAATTGATGCTAAATGAGAAGAGCAGAACCAGGAAAAATTTATACACAGTTACAGACATATCGTATGTGTGATGACCAACCTTGATAAACCAGACTCTTCTCAGCAAAGCACAGTTAAAAGACAATTCTACAAGTCTCAGAATGGAAGGCGATATATACATTCAGAGAAAGATCTAGAAAGACCAGAGTTCAAATGGAGACTGAAGCAATATATACTATTGTTCTTTTCTATGCTTGGTTTTGTTTCTTTTTTTCCCATTGTTCACTCCATTGGTTACAACGCTTCTATACAAACAGACTATTGTACAATGTGAAAGTGTTTGCAGATCCTATACATGATTGTACGCCACCAGGGTGGGGAGGTGGAGAGAAGGGAGAGGAGAAACTCTGATTCTGGAACTTAATCTTGTAAACTAAAAGTAAATGAACAAGTCAATAAAAAAGGAAAAAAGAGAAATTATATGAGTCCTTTAGAAATAAGACAGAGGTGGGGCTGAGTCAAGATAGCAGAGTAAAGGCAGGAACTTGCTTGAGCTGATCACCCAAATACTTCCAATATCTGTAAAAAAAATGATTCTCAACAAATTTTAGAGCTACATAGCCCGCAAAATGAAATAATGAGACAAATCTCCAGTGGAAGGCAGCCTGGAAAGCCAACAGGAAGGGTCTATTGCATTGGGCTGTGTTGGTGCAGACCACTAGCACAGACCAGCCAGAGCAGACTTCCAGGGACTGAATCACAGGCAGCCATGATAGTTTCCAGATTTCTCAACCCACAAACACAACATACAAAGTAAAAGGTCAGTGAGGAAACCTGTTGGACCTGGGGACCTTGGTCCCACCCAAGCCCCCAGGTTGGCAGAAATGATGGTGGCTGTGGCAGCAACAACAGCAGCAGCAGTGACTGCTTCCAGAGCTCCAGGCCTACAGATGGTGGAAGGAACAGCTGATCAGAGGGCAATTGCAGGAATCTCTTTGCTGGCATGGAAGCAGGATTCTCTTACTTCGCCCTGTTTGGATCTGGGTTGCAGTCTTGGTTTGTGGTTCTGGGGTAAGAAGCGCCGGTCTGTCAGAGTTTGTCGAGGCTCTGAAAAGGCAGTTCTCCCTGCAGTTCTGAGGCAGGTGCCTAAAAGAAGTTCTGACAACAGCTGAACAAAACCCCAGAAATTTGGGACGCAGCACTTTGAACTTTGGAAGCAGAGTTCTACCATCTCAAAGAGCTCAAAAATCAAGTAATGACTAGGAAAATGAGCAAACATAGGAAAAGAAGTCAGACTAGAGAATCCATCTTTGGTGACAAAAAAGATCAAAACATAGAACCAGAAGGAGACAAAAACGTCAAAACTCCTGCATCAAAAGCCTCCAAGAAAAATATGAATTGGTTGCAGGCCTTGGAGGAGTTCAAAAAGGATTTTGAAAACCAAGTAAAGGAGTCAAGTAAAAACTGGGAAGAGAAATAAGAAAAGATGCAAGAAAATCCTGAAAAATGAGTCAGCAGCTTGCTAAAGGAGACCCAAAAACTACTGAAGAAAATAATACCTTAAAAAAATACACTAATTCAAATGGCAAAAGAGGCCCAAAAAGCCAATGAGGAGAAGAATGCCTTAAAAAGCAGAATTGGCCAGAAGGAAAAAGAAGTTCAAAAGTTCACTGAAGAAAATAATTCCTTCAAAATTACACTGGAGCAAATGGAAGCTAATGATTATACGAGAAATCATATCATAAAACAGATCCGAAAAAATAGATGACAATGTGAAACATCTCATTGGAAAAACCACGGACCTAGAAAAAATGGTCATTCAATGAAATGGAGGACTTTCAAGCATTTTTTTATGAAAAGACCACAGCCAAACAGAAAATTTCACTTTCAAATACAAGAAGCAAGAGGAACATGGAAACGTAAACAGGAAAGAGAAATCATGAGTAACTTATTGAAGTTGAAGTGTTTGTATTCCTACATGGAAAAGATGAGATTTTTAACTCATGAGACCTTTCTCAGTATTAGGATAGTTGAAAGAAATATATATATATACACACACACACATACATATATGTGTGCACACACATATATATGTATATATGTATATATGTATGTATATGTGTGTATACATATATATCTGTGTGTATGTATGTATATGTACATATAGACAGAGGGCACAGGGTGAGTTGAATATGAAGGAATGATATCTAAAGAATATAATTGAGGGGTGAGAGAAGAATATATTGAAAGCAGAAAAAAGGAAGAGATAAAACAGGGTAAATTATCTCACATAAAAAAGGCAAGAGAAAACTGTTACAATGGAAGGGAAGAGCACGGAGATGAAAGGGAATGAGTTGTATCAATAATGAGATATTCACA
>CM053597.1:2909045-2928137 GCA_028646575.1 Pseudocheirus occidentalis
GGAGGCCTTTTCTTCATTTTGACCCTGGGTAGTCTCTCTGATTCCCTGAATCCTCTTCCCTGGTCCCAGCTCCCTATTGAATCCACCAAACAATCACCTGGATTCCAGAGCAGACAGCTGCCAGGCTCTCGTCCAGTCCTCAGAAATAAAAAGCTCCCAGGTCCTTGTCCAGTCCTCAGGGTAATCCCCGCCACACACTGAAGTTCAGAGGGTTCAGCACACCTCAAACCCTTCACCACTTTTCTTGCCTGGAACTCAAGGATCAGCCAGGCCACAAACAAACAAAGTCCCTGTTCATGTTTTCAGTCACCTTCCAGATACTGGGAGAGGAACACACTCTCTCTCTCCCTCTCTTTCTCAGCTGACTTCAGTCACCATGAATCTTCCTTCACTGAGGAGCCAATTCCAAATTCTCTTCTCTCTCTCTAAAATTCTTCTTTATATACAGCACTAGCCTCCTGTCTCAACTAATAGCCTTCTTCCAAGTCAACAGGGGAATTCATACCTTCTCAACAATGGACAGAGTTCATACCTTCTATACTTAGCCTTCAGTTACTAGGTGCTACTTAGCCCTAAGTATCTGATCTACTTAGCTCTAAGTATATAATAAACTGATTACTATTACACTGGGGAAAGGAGTAGTCAGTATGCTTGCCATCTTGTGGTGGGGATTAGGGGAGAGATGGGGAGAAAAACTGGAATTCAAAATTTTATGGAAGTGAATGTTGAAAACTGAAAATAAATAAATACACAAAGTGGTTAAATAAATAAGACAGATGACATTGTAGAATGGCAATTTGGCAGATTTGAAATCTGAAATTTGAAAATTTCCATTTTGAATTTGAAAAATTTCAATTTTCTATTTCAAATCTGAAATTTGAAAAAATGGCAGATTTCAATTCAATAGCTCCCCACTGACAACTAGCAAATATTACATGAGACAAAAACCAGAGAGGTGCATGCTTCCCAAAGGTCTTCATCACTGTCATGGAAGAGATCCAGAGCAGGTTCCAAATGAAACAGAGCATCCCTGTAGATGGGGAGGTCCCCTAGATCTTGGCATGTGGAGGTGACACCATGCTAGTGGTTTCAATCCTCAGAGTGCCATCAGATCTCCTAAGTGAAATTCATGCCTGCATAATGCATGCCAGAATAGCCAGACTGTGGAATGTAAGACCCACAGACTTGGCCCATCAGTACCTACATATCAATAAATAACATTTCTATGGTGTTTTTTCTATAAAAAAAACATTTTAGGTTTTGTAAAACATTTAATAAATATCTCATTTGATCTAAGTTCAAAAATTCTGAAACCCCATTATCTGACCACAATCTTGGCTTTTCACCTCTGTCCTCCCTTATGTAACCCTCCCCTTGGTCTGCATCCATTCCTTGAATCGTCTTCTTCCTCCACTCTGGCCACTGACCTTCCAGGCTTCCTTTAAGTTCCAGCTAAAATCCCATCTAAATCTGCTCTTTTCCAGGTAATTCCTCTGAATTCTGGTTCTTTTCTCTGTCAATTATTTCCTATTTATCCTGCATACAACTTTCTTTCTATTTCTTTGCATGTTGCCTGCACTTTTGATTGCAAACTTTTCAAGGGCAAAGACCATCTTTTGCTTCTTTTTGTATCTCCAGTGCTTAGCACAGTGCCTGGCTCCTAGCACACACTTAATTTATGTTTCTTGATTGATTGTTTGATCTTCACAACAGCCTTGTGAGGCAATATTATTCCTACATACATCTTATTGATGAAGAAACTGAGACAGAGCTAGGTTAAGTGACTTGGCCAACCCTAAAATAGCTAGTAAGTATCTCAGGCAGAATTCAAAGTCAAGCCCTCTTCACTCCAAGGCCAAGACTCTGTCTAAGTCATTCCTCAGGTTCTGTCTTGGATAGACTGCAGATGGGCAAAGACTTCAACCAAAAGCTTAGTAGAAGGGAGAGGGTATGCTGCACTGGGGATGGGAAATTTCTCTGTGCCTATGTAACCATCCCAAGACTATTTCCTGAAAGACAGATCCATCATAGATAATGATAATGAGGAGGAGGATGAGGAGGAGGAGGAGGATGATGATGATGATGATGATGATGATGATGATGATGATGATTCAGTAATGTTATATGGCTGCCTATCATGGATTTCAATTAAAGAAAAGTCAATAAACCTCCACTGGGAACATATTTTGTGCCAGGTACTTTGTCAGGTAAGAAGGATACAAAAAAAATCAAACAAAGCAGTCTCTGCTCACAAGGTTTCACATGGGAAGTTAAACCTCCACCAAGTCTAGAAGGAACCAAAGAATTCTCAGAGGCCAAGGAGATGATTCAAGCATTAGCAGCATCCCATGTAAAGGTATAAGGACAGAGGATGCATCAGTAAGTGTGTAGAATAGCAAGTTGGGCAGTTTGGCTAAAACGTCAGACTTATAAAGCCAAGTCAACTCAATAATAATTTATTAAACATCTACTATGTGCTGGGAACTGTAAGAAATATGTCTGGAAAGGGAGTTGGCAGATTGGTCAGAGAGGATTCTTTTTATGTGTGTCTTAGACTAGGTTGCTATCAACTTCCGTTCTAATTCAGAAATCCTGCCATTTGGATTCTTTGATGCTGTATTTGAATGTATCAACATGCCTTCTTCACAATGCCCTGGAATAAGCAAATTCACTGTACTGGCCAGAAATGAGACCTTTGTTCTTAGATTATAAGAAAGGCGTGGCCAGAGATGCTTCCACTGAGTCTTCTGGTTTGTCTGATTAAATTAGATATTTAAAGGCCACAGAACCTTGCAACACATGGTTAAGAATTGTGTTAACCCATTCTCCTAGGTCAACATGGACCCATCAGCACTGGGCTTTGTTGGAACAGAAACCCAGAAGGATGCAGGTTTGGAGCACAGTCGTTGAAAAAGAAATGTCTAAGAGTTAGTTTCCTAAATGAACAAGAAGCTGCATCTGTGAGGGCTCTCTCTGTGTCTGTTGCATCATCTGTCTCTCTTACTGTGCCGAGGCCCAGCCCTCCCAGCAGTAATTCCTGCTGAAGCTAAGCCTGAGCACTCCATCACTGCCCTGGCTGAGGAGGGAGAGACTGTAGATCATGCGATTCCCTGACAACGTGAGCATCCCATTTGGCCTTCTCTGCCTGCGGGGCTTTTTGTTCTTTTGATAAAGTGTGTAACAGCTCTTGATCCTCCCAATTAGCCGAAGAGCAAAGCTGGCAGACACACTGTTCCTGCAAGGCTAAGCTCATTTCATTTTAAAGTTTGTTCTCCCGGAAAGTGCCTTTCTCCCCCTGGTGTTCAGGTGATGCTCTGGGTTTCCAGGTCACTGCATGATTTCTTGTGTGCTCCTTCCCTTGGTTCAAAGGGCTGATCATCACGTGGGGAAGACGCATTTTCACAGGCTGCCTTTTTAAGTATAAGTGCCCACATCCTGCTGGCCTTGGCAGTATCCCGTTAAAGGCTCAGGGGGAGACATTCATCAACTGCACAGCTCTCCCCATCTTCTAAGTGCACATTGTGGCACGTACTGAGCATCTGTTACATCTGCCATCTCTGCTTGCAGGAGAGGAGAACTCTGGGGCTGAGGGGAGGGGGCTCAGCCCTCATGAGGGATTGGTTTTCTTTTCCTCCTTCTCTCAACCACACCTAAGTCTTTGGTAAAATGGTGCCTAAACTCCCCCTTCACTGGAATCTTCCAAAAGCAGCTCCAGTGAAGGTTCCACTCAAAGGGATTAGCATGGTTTCCAGTGCTAAGGCCTCCCTTCCTGACAGGTCAGCAGCCCCATTTTCAGACACACATGGGCAATCCCTCCCAATGTGTTACAACATTCTCATCCTGCACCACCCTCCTCTGTACCTTTCCACAAATACTCCAGAGCATCTACACAGGGAAAGGGGAGCCCTGCTTCTGGTTATATTGTGGATTTCATGCTTAGCACATGCCTCAACATTCACATACATATGCACATGCATGCACATACATGCATGCTCACATATACATGTGCATATACTCACATGTACATACACAGAGTCATATGAGCCCCCATAAAATCTAACTGAAGTACAGGGCATTCTATACAATGCTCACTAAGAACAGCAGCTTTTGAGAACTGACCAATGCTACCTGTTGACTTTGTTATGCCGACAGCACATATTTGTTCTATGTGCAATACAGTTAATGAAGCAATTTAAGAAATGAGCTGAAATAAAAGATCTCCCTATGCTCATTTTGATGGTCTTACCCAGAGGTTTCCATGATTCCAATGGCAAATGGTGGACATACAGAGACTGTCCCCCACGGGCAATAAATAACTACACCATTGGTTTTTGAGATCAGTGGAAATTCTGTGACGATTTTGTCAAATAACTGGAGCTGGGATGGCTTTACATAAGTTTGCTATTTTGTATGTTGTTTTAGAAACTAGGTCATCACTGAAAATCTCTCTCATTGCAGAAATATAATTTGCTCCATTTATTCCAGCTATTCCTCTAGTCCTTCTGGGCAAGTCAGGTTTCCTCTAAGGTTCTGGGCATATTTGTTGTGTGATGAGGCACTTTGGGGCTTACTTCTTGGTCTTGTGCTAGCCTATAATCTTTCTTTCTTCTATTGAGTCATATTTACAGTCTTAGTTCTCAGACTGAAATTTTACATTCTTCATTGCTCATTCATGTTTTGGGCAGTACTGTTCTTCATAGACTGTATACACTGCCACTGCTGATCCAGGTAGGGTGGCTAGGTATTAAGTCCTATCTTCTGCCTGAAGCCCTGCCTACTATTTCCATTTGCTGGTGGTCTACTGGGAGTTCAGGTTTCAGGTGGGATCCTTCTCCATCTCCTTGCACAATCCTTAAACAGAAGTTACTTTTCATGCCCTAGTAAGCATCAATAGGTCCCACTGGGATGTTGGAGATTAGGCTAGGTCTTCCTACACTACTCCCTACCCCCACTCCCTAGTATTGGTGCCCAAGAACTGAGGTGGTCTTATTTCCCAATTTGACTTCCAGTGCTCTCAGGAGCACACAGCCAAACCCTGATTCAATATGCTTTTATCTATGTGAGATGATTCTGTCCTGTTTGGATAGGTCAGGATACAGCTTCAAGTACCCAGTTACTGGGGCAGAGAAGTCCCAGCAGGCCCATTTACAGGTGCCCACCCGGGAGCTCTTCCACTTCCTGACTGTGCTGCTACTTTCTGGCCTGTTCACAGATTTTTTTCCTTTGCAAGGTCTCTTTTACTTCCTGGCTTGATGAAGTTTTCCCAAGGTTAAGCCCTCCACCAGACTCCTTCTCCTTCTGGCCATCCTTCTGTGCATTTCTAGACTGGCTGGGGGTACATATTTTCATGCCTCTTTAGAGCTCTTTATCATGGCATTTCTAGGGATGTCTTCAGATATTTGAAAGGGAGAGTTCATTGACAAACTTGGTTTCTCTACAACAATCATGCTGCCATCTTAACTGGAATTTAATCTGTCTTATAATCTATTTTATTAAAATAAAATATCCTCTGAATGATAACTCAAGACTATTTGAGTTTTAGAACTAGAAGAGGTAGTCATAATCTTCTGGATTATTTTATTGAAGACCAGTCCAAGTTGTCAAATGGCTTTCCAAAGTCACCCACTTTGCAAGTGGCAATGCTCTAAATGTGAACCCAAGACATCTGACTCTCCCTCCAACACCATCCATAATGTACCTTGCCATCTGGTTGACAAAAGCACAGTGAAAAGATGTAAAACATTGAAAGTCTGGAAGAGTTTGAAGGGACCACTGGCATCAGGGAAGTGGAGAGCTGTCACTTGATGCTACTCATTCTCCAAGGTATCAGGAGATTCTGAATAATCTTTTCTATTACCATTGACTAACTTTATGTTTTCTCTTGTTCAATTCTGGTCCAGGATTATTTTTTATTCAAAACATGGTACAAAAATAATCCCTCTGAAAATCATAGGATAAAAACTTACATCCCCAAACTGGGTATTTTCTTATCTGCCTAGATTGCCATCAATGAATATTTATCACTGGCTTTAGAGGATCTGATTCTTCCCTCCTCTCTCATTTACATACCAAATGTTTGTTTGTGCAGAGGAATAAAACCTATAACTTTCCCTTTCCCAAGAGGAGTTGCACATTTATATTGCCCATACGTGCACAACCCACAGGTCATTCCCTGGGAATATTGCTCTTAACCAATAATAAAAAAAAATTGTGGGTCAGTTTAAGTTCCCTAAAGGCATATCCCTAAGGTATGTTTTGGTTTCTTATCAACAGAGAGGTCAGCCCCAGAACCTCTGAGGTATGAACTGTCCCACACTCTATATGTCACTTCTCTCTCTTCTTTTCCTCCATACTTAGAATTTCAACTCCCCAGTGGACTGCATTGTCCTTGAAGAAACCAGAGCTCCTGGCAGAGAAAATCCAAAGATTTCTTGAGACTGACAAATGCTTTGGGGAAATATCACTTCAAGTATTTTAAAGAGCCCATTGTCTTTTCATTAGGGCACTCTTGGGGTCAGAAAACATATGGTTTCCAAAAGAAGGACTATTTTTTTTAGGACTGATTAAATGCATTTGAGCAAAAGCTCTCAAAATCTAATTAAAATTAGTGCCAGAAGTATGCTATGGAACATCCATCAGCACACATGACACACAAAGTTGGAGCTATTTGCTCTGTCTTGCCTGCCTTCTCCTATAGATATTGAATGATCGCGAGAGAAGTTTCATCAACGTCCTGAAGAAAAGAAGAAATCTCTTAGCATCATAAGAACACTATCCATTTATTTATATGGGAAATTCATGGCAGTCTTTCAAAGAGCATATCCAAAGATGGATATCTTGTGGACCTTAGACTTTCTTTGGATAGAAATTCACTCTATCCATGTAGATCCCAACACCTCTACCTATAGCTTATATTCCTAAAAAGTTACTAAGAACATTGCCTGACCCATGTAGATGTTAATATACATCTGTAATTTGTCCAAGCCTCAGAGAAAGAAGGCATCAGCATCTGGGGGGAGTGGAGACTGAAAAGGCCTCTGGCAAAAGATGGAATTGGAGCTAAGTCCTGAAGGAAGCCAAGTTAGTTAGAAATGTGTTGTTGAAGAGGAAAAGGATTGTGTGCATTAGGGATATCATTTTATCCATCCTGACAAAAAATTATGCTAATTAAATCACTAGCAAATATATGTGCCTGGGAATGTTTGACTACTAGAAGATATCAGAAAATAAAAATTTTGATGCCTCACCCAACTTGAATTGAGTTAACACGAAAACTGGTGATACTGGGCCCAGACTTTCATATTTTGGTGACTTGGTTCTACAAAGAATTCCATGTGGGAAAAAAAATACAATAAATGTACATTTTTTAAAAAAAAGTTTTATATCTGTCTGGCATTGTGATAATTTGAGTTTCATTAACGGAGAAAGAAAAACATTTGACTGTTCCAAATCATCTTCCAAAGGAAGCTGTCTCAAAGTGAGAGGGGCTGCCTTACATGGAGGCCTTTAAGCATAAAATGATTACCTGCCAAGGAATGTTAAAAATAGATTCTTGTTCAGGGGCTGAAGTGGCCAGGAACTAGTTAAGTAGAAACTTCATGGACTTAGGAATGAAGTGGCCAGGAACCAGTTAAGTGAAAAACGGCATGGACTTAAGACAGGAGCCAAGAAACTGGCCTAGAATAATTTGTCTGTTCTCCCTTTGTTTCACTTCTTGGTCATCATGCCCTGTGCCCCTCTCTGCTTACCCTACAGCCCCCTACCTACAGATGTCCTCACAAACTCCCTCCTTGCCTCTTCTTCATTTTTCTTCATGCTCAGTCATCATGCCCTGAAATCACAACCCCTCCTCGCCTCACCTCCAAACAATGAAAGTATGCTATATAACAGATTCTGTATCATTGAACTATTAGCTGGTTCCTGCAGATTGGCAGAGAAAGACAGCCACCAGCTGGCTAATGAAAGCTCCTTAAAACTTTTCATTCAGACTCTGTGGTCACTTTGTTAAAACTTGCCATTTCAGGGCGTGTATGTCAAGGGTCACTGGGATTCTTCCCTCTTTATGGATGAGACTCTGTGCTTCATCTTCTAATTACATTTTGACCACAATCTGGATGAGTCCTGGTTAGAAGTAGTGGAGGGCAAGGGAAGATGAGTGAAAGGCCTAGGAAACCTGGGGATAAGTAGAGGTGGTGGCTGATCAAAGAAGAAGCACCTGAAGAAAATTATTCCTGGACAGAAAAGTGCTCCTTTTTTTGAATTTGACTTTTCAGTGTCTTTTCTGTCTAAGGACCTGACCAAGCCAAGACTTTGAAGAGGTTCAGACTCAGACCACCAGAGGCAAGGCTAGAAGCATGTCTTCAAACCAACAAGTCCCCCCTACTGCCGAGCCACTTGACTCTTCCAAATGAGGACCACTTTTCTTGGTGAACAATTCTGCCTGCAGATGAATGAACCCTGCCCAAAGTGGGTCAGGCAATGTTCTCACCAAAGGAACAGCTACTGTTGACTCAGCCTGTCTCCATTTAAGGCTCTGCCTCTTTGTAAGGCATTCTTCTCTGCATTGGCTTTTTGGGCCTCTTTTGCCATTTGAGTTAATCTGTTTTTTAAAGTGTTGTTTTTTTCAGTCAGGTTGTTGACTCCCTTTTCCTGATTTCCTTGCATCATTCTCATTTCTCTTCCCAATTTTTTCCTCCGCTTCTCTTACAGGATTTTCCCAATAATTCTTGAGCTCATCTGTGGCCTGTAAGCAGTTCCTATATTTCTTGAAGGCTTTAGATGCTGGAGCTCTGACTTTCCTGTCTTCTTATGGTTCCATGTTTAGATCCACTTTGTCACCACAGTAAGATCCTTGGCTCTAATTCTTTGGATGCTGTTTGTTCATTTTCCCAGTCAGATACTTGACTTTATAACTCCCTGTTACCATAGGACTTAGATTCCAGTGGGGGTAGGGCTGGGGGTGGGGTGGCGGTTGGCACACCATCCCAGGCCTCAGGTGGTCTGCATCAGCCTCTGGATCCCCCACTGTTGGTGGGCCCAACCCACCAACTGCTCGAAGCAGCCGCTGTTGCCACCTCAGCAGCCAGGGGCTGGGCCAGGACTGCACACTCCTCCCCAACCCAGGTCCTTCAGAATTCCCTCACTGATATTCCATGTTGTTCTTGGCATTTGTGGGTTGAAAAGTCTGGAAACCACCATAGCAGCCAGCACTTCAGCCCCTGAGGCCTGCTGTGGCCCTGTCTGCACCAAGTGGCCCAGGCCTTTGTTCCCAGCCTGGAGAGATATGCCCTTCCTGTCTGGGATGTGCCTGCTCCACCACCTCGTGGGCCCTGCAGCTCCAGAACCATTGACAGTCATTTTCCACAGACACCAAGAGGAGTCTAGGGGCAGCTCAAGCAAGCCCCAGGTCTGCCCTCCCTGGCTCTGCCCTTCCCTTCTTTGCTGCAAATCCTGTCTCAAACTGCTCCATCTCTAAGTGCTGCAATCTACTCTGGTGGTGGTGGTGGTGGAGTTAATTACTGTTGCTATTATTAATTACATTATCTTTGTCAATTATTCATCCTGATATAATACACTAAGGTTAATGAATAATTTTCTTCAACATATCTTCTCCTAACAGCAAACAGCAGAAACAAGCTAGGTTTGGAGCAGGGCAAAGAAAAAGACAAAAGCAGGGTCGGGTTAGTTTGGGCAATTGCTGTCCCTCCTCACGCAGCAATGGGAAGCTGCCTTTTTTCCTCCAGTCAGGACCTCTGTTCCATACAGGCCACCAACTTCTCCTACCCCCACACGGCACCTACCAGTGATGCCACCTGGTGCCATAATACAGATGGCACAGATACAATCCCCAAGAAATGATTCCAAAGATACTTGGTGTGTGAATATAAATTTGAAAAGCTAATATTTATCCATAAATAAAAAGAATAATTGTGAAGAAAGAATACTGAACAAAGATCATTTCTGATGCTAACTAGTAGTGCAACCTTCGGCAAGTGGCATGACCTGTCTGGGCCTCAGAGGCCTCATTTGTAAAGTGAGTAGGTCACATAGGAGGCCTTTGAGGTCGCAGCCATTGCCAGCACTGATTGCTATCTGTAATGGAACCCTGGATTCCCTCTATGGCAACATGTAGTGATTGCCCTCAGCTAGAAAAAGCAAGGCATACATGTTCTGATCTATCATCAAGACAATTATTTTCACGAATAGAGATGATTTACCCACATATTTCAGAGTGGTATAGACTAGACAAAAGCTGTACGTGCTCTCTTTTCCCCTTAACTGATCCAAATGCTAACACCTGATGACCAGTAACTTCCAGATTATTGGTGGTTCTGATTCTTAAAACTCTAGAGATTCACCCATGATATCGTATCACTAAGTGACATTTGTGCCCCTCTGTCTAATTTCTCCCCATCACAGGCTGCCTTAAATCACATTCAATGTGTCCTTAACTTCTTTAGCCCAAGACAATCACCCCCTCCAAACATTCCATCTGCTTCAGAGCCACTGGAATAATTCTGCAGCTGGGAGAAAATCAATTCAATAAGGATTCTATAACAGGACCTCTTACTGTTTAAAATGTGGTCTATTCAATATGGAAAACTGTGTGGATTCATAGAAGTAGAGGAGAAAAGCTTATTTCAGAGATTGAACCACATGACTTGGCTGCTGTTCCTTAGGAGAGCATGGCTTACTCTTTGTTTGAGAAAATGGGTTCACTCACATTTGGACAAAACAGCCCACAAGAAAAATGCTGAAGGGTGAATCATACTAGAGATATTCATAGAAGATGCCTGAAAAGTGTAAAGAGTCGCTTAGAATTCTGTGTTTGGTTTATGTGTTAAAATATCATACATTAGATGTGGCTAGATTGACCCTGCAGATGTCAGCGGATGAGATTCTCTGATGAGCATCCACAGGGAGGATCAGGCTCTCCACTGAACACCTCACTTTCTTCCTAAAGTGCTGATGAGACAGCATTAGAGGATAATGATGTGCCCCTCGTAAAATAAAATGCCAAGCTTGAATTGGTGTCATCATGGATGAGATAGGCACAGTCCCCAAAGCCTGAAGGATGATTTGGCTGCCAGCCATCCCCCTCTACCAAGAAATTGGGATCCAAATGCCCACTGTCATGGCACACACACTAACAAGGCAGATAAATGTTCTGCAAAGCAAAGGTGCCAAGGGGTAGGAAGAAGTCAGGTAGCTTGGACACCCAAAAGAGAAGAAGTGGACAAGGACCTAGAATTTTGTCATGGTCCCTCCTGACAATAGGACCAACTTGGGTCCCTGGTCCTAAGGCAGCTTTGAACTCTGTAGTAAATCAAAAAACTTTGCTAAAGTATCTTTTTCCCCTAAAAACCCTACATTAGGTATTTAGAGATAAATTAATCAGAAAATCAAACAATCTTAAACTTGGAAGGAACAGAATCAAACTAGTCCAGTTCATACCTACAGTAGAATCTCCCATTATAATATAATCAAGAAGTAGTCATTCATTCTTTGCTTAAAGATCTCCTGCCATAGTGCTGAAGGGGGCAAGGAAGGAAAAAGACTCCAAAAGTATTCATGAGACTAAATCCCTGCCTTTGTGGAATTGGCAAACTAGGAGGTTCCTATATCTTTGATTTTATTGATCATTTTACTTTCTTTAATTAAATAACAATCATTGCCCCTAGAAATTTTAAGGAGGATTTTCTCCTCATAGTTTCACAGAATTGTAGGGACTTCAGAGGTTACCCAGTCTAACCTGTATATGAAGAAAAATATCTTCTACTGTATACATTAAAACAGCTATAAAGCCTTTATGAGTCAATAACAACACTAACCAACCAGTCTTCATTAGGAGCTTACTGAGTGCCAGGGATTGTGCCAAGTTCTGGGAATATGAAGAGAAGAAATGAAAATATGGATAGGCTGAGCCAAGAGGGCAAAGATAGGGACTTGCCTAATATCTCTCCTAAACCCCTCCAAAAACATTTAAATAATTATTCTAAACAAATTCTAGAGGGGCAGAACCCACAAAAAGACTAAGACAATTTTCCATGCCAAGACAACTTAGAAGGTCAGCAGGAAAGGTCTGTTCCACCAGGATGAGAAAGGATCATAGTCCAGTGCAGGCTCCAGGGCAGACCAGGTCCCAGCAAACCAGGAGCAGCCCTCAGGACAACTGAATCAGTGGTAGCAGTGGCAGTTTCCAGGCCTTACAGCCCACAGACTGTAACAACAACTCAAGATTGTCAGGAAATGTCTGTTGCACAGGAGTGAGAATGAAGCACAGTACAGCACAGGTCCACAGCCGTATCCCCAGCAAACCAGGAACAGGCAATGGGAGCCACTGAATCAATAGTGGCAGTAGCAGCTTCCAAAGCTCTCAGCCCACAGATATTAAAGGGGTGGAACAACTGAACAGAAGGAGATTACAGATGTCTCTTTCTTGGCACTGGGGGCAGGACTCTGTTGCTTTGCCCAAACTCAGATCCCAG
The DNA here is from genome assembly GCA_028646575.1 of Pseudocheirus occidentalis. Taxonomy (NCBI): domain Eukaryota; kingdom Metazoa; phylum Chordata; class Mammalia; order Diprotodontia; family Pseudocheiridae; genus Pseudocheirus; species Pseudocheirus occidentalis. The sequence continues at coordinate 2,921,534 of CM053597.1, forward strand.
TCACAGTCATGGTTGAGGAGGAGCTCTAGCACATCAGAACCTGCAGTCCCAGTGGAAGAGGACCCTCCTCACAGTTCCATGGCAGAAAATAGTGCTTATGGTCACTCACAAACAAGAGCACATGTCAGGAGAGTAGTATAGGCACCTCTCCATCATACCACCTTTGAAAAACTGAAAACTTACAGGTCCCCAGAAGTTTCCCTGAAAACAACTGAACAAAACCGTTCAACCTAAGGACAATACCCCCTCCACCCTGGAATCAAATTCCTACTCTAACAAAGAATTAAAAGTCAAGTAATAGGCTGGCAAAATGAGCAAACAACAGAAAAAAATCTGATCGTAGAAATTTACTATAGTGACAAAGAAGATCAAAACACAAAAAGCTCACAAGAAGATAACAAAGTCAAAACACTTATATCCACAGCCTTTGAGGAAAATATTAGTTAGTCTCAAAGCATGGAAGAGCTCAAAAATGATTTATGAAAACCAAATAAGAGAGGCAGGGGGAAAAATGGGCAGAAAAATGAGAATGGTGCAAGAAAATCATGAAAAATGAGTCAACATCTCAGTAAAGGAGACACACACAAAAAAAATACTGAAGAAAGTAACAACTTAAAAAACAGACTAGGGAAAATTGTGAAAGAGGTACAAAAAGGCAGTGAGGAGAAGAACACCTTAAAAAGCATAATTGGTCAAGTGAAAAAAAAGGCTCAAAAATTCACCAAAAGGGGGGGAAACTACTTAAAAAGTAGAATTGGACAAATAGAAAAACAGATACAAAAGCTCACTGAAGAAAATAATTCCTTAAAAACTAAAATGGAGGAAATGAAAGATAATGACTTTATGAGAAATCTAGAAACAATAAACTATAACCAAAATGAAAAAAATAGAAGACAATATGAAATAACTCATTGGAAAGACAACTGACCTAGAAAATAGATCCAAGAGAGACAATTTGAAAATTATTGAACTACCTGAAAGCCATGATAAAAAAAGAACCTAGATATCATCTTTCAAGAAATTATCATGGAAAACTGCCCTGACATTCTAGAACAAGAGGGTAAAACAGAATTGAAAGAAGCTACCAATCACCTTCTGAAAGAAAGAGATCCCAAAATGAAAACTCACAGGAATATTATGGCCAAATTCACCAGTTCCCAGGTGAAGAAGAAAATGTTTCAATCAGCCAGAAAGAAAAAAATCAAGTAGCATGGAGCCACAGTTAGGATAGCACAAGATTTAGTAGCTTCTTTATTAAAGGATGATCAGTCTTGGAATATGATAATCCAGAGGGCAAAGAAGCTAAGATTACAACCAAGAATCATCCACCCAGAAAAACTGAGTATAATCCTTCAGAGAAGAAAAAATGAATATTCAACAAAATTGAGGACTTCCAAGCATTTTTGTTGCAAAGACCAGAGCTGAATAGAAAATCTGACTTTCAAATATGAGACTCAAAAGAAGCATAAAAAGTTAAACAGGAAAGAGAAGACATAAGGGACTTAATAAGGGTAGACTATTTACATTCCTGCCTGGGAAGATGATACTTGGAACTCATAAGAACTTTCTGATAATTAGGGCAGCTAGAAGGACTGTGTATACACACATACACACGCACGGGGCATAGATGTGAGTTGAATATAAAGGTATGATATCTAAAAATATAAATTAAGGGATGAGAGAGGAATGTACTAGGACAAAGGGAAAGGGAGAGGTAGAATGGGGTAAATTATCCCACAAATAAAAAACAAGAAAGAGCTTTTACAGCGGAGGGGAAGAGAGCAGAAATTTCTCAACAAGGGAATAACATACACACTTATTAGATATTCAAATCAATCTTACTTTACAGGAAAGTAGAAAAGGAAGATGATCAGAGAAGAGGAGGGTCACAGAATGGAGGGCAGATTTGGGGAGGGTTTGAGGAGGGACAGGGTGAAAGGAGAAAAAGAGAATAAAATAAACAGGAGGAGGAATAGGATAGAGGGAAATACAATTAGCAATAGTAACTACAGGAGAAAAAATTTGAGGCAAGTTTCTCTGATAAAGGCCTAATTTCTCAAACATATAGAGAAATTAGTCAAATTTATAAAAAAAAATAAGAGCAATTTCCCAATTAATAACTGATCAAAAGATATGATGTTTTAAGGTGAAGTAGTCAAAACTATCTATATCCATATGAAAAAAATGCTCTAACTCACTATTCATTGGAGAAATGCAAATTAAAACAATTCTGAAGTAGTACCTCATACCTATTAGATGGGTTAATAGGACATAAAAGGAAAATGACAAATGTTGGAGGGGATGTGGTGAAAAAATAAGACATTAAGGTCCTGTTGGGGAAGTTATGAACCAATTTAACCAGACTGTAGGACATTTTTGAACTATGCTAAAGGGCTATAAAACCTTACATACACTTTTACCTAGCAGTGCCAATAATAGGTCTATATCCCAAAAAAATATTTTTTAAAGAGGAAAAAGACCAAAACATACAAAAATATTTATGGCAGCTCTTTTCGTAGTGCAAAGAATTGGATATTGAGGGGATACCCACCAATTGGATAGTGACTGAACAAATTGTGGTATGTGATCATGATTGGATACTGTTGTGCTAAAAGAAATGATGAGCAGGATACTCTCAGAAAAACCTGGAAAGATTTACATGGGCTGATGCAAAGTGAAATGTACTGTGTTAAAAGTAATATCAACTCTACAAGTCTCAGGATGGAAGGAGATGTCTACATTCAGAGAAAGATCCAGAAAGATCAGAGTTTAAACAGAGACTGAAGCAATGCATGCTATCATTCTTTTCGATGTTTGGCTTTTGTTTCTCTTTTCTCATTGTTCACTCCATTGGCTATAACACCTATACAACCAGACGATTGTACAATGTGAAGGAGTTTGCAGATCCTCTACATGATTGTATGCCACCATGGGGGGGTTGGGTGGGGGATGGGGAGGAAGGGGAGAAAAATCTATAACTGAAGTGACTATGGAACAGAATCTTGTAACCTAAAAGTGAACAAACAAGTTAATAAAAAAAATTTTAAAAAAAGAAAAAACAAACAACAACAACAAAAAGTAATATCAATACTGTTGATATTGATTGGACATCAATATGTGTGACTTAGCTATTTCCAACAATACAATGATCCAAGAAAATTTTGTAGGAATTATGATGAAAAATACTCTCCACACCCAGAGAAAGAACTGATAATATCTGAATACAGATTGAAGTATACTTTTTAAATTTTATTTTTTATGGTTTCCCCCTTTGGCATATCTATGTTTTCTTTCACAACATGACTATTACAGAAATGTTTTCCATGACTACACATTGTCAACTTATATCAAATTGCTTGCCTTCTCAATGGGGAGGGGCAGGGAGGGAGAAGCAAGGAAGAAAGAGAATCTGGAACTCAACGTTTTAAAAACAAATGTTAAAAATTGTTTTTACATGCAACTAGGGAAAAACAAAATACTATTATTTTCAAGTTAAAAGAAGGAAAATATTGGGGGGGGATGGTCCCTCCTGTACAATGAACTCACATTCTAATGGAGCAGTGCACATGTTGTACATGTACATAATTGCATAAGACACAGACAAAACAGAGTTGAAGGAAGGTAGTATTGTGGGAAGGTACTAGCAGAAAATGGGATTTTAACTGAGTTATTAAGAAGCCAGGGAAACTGAGAGATGGAGGCGGAGCATCCCTAGCAGGAGAGACAGCCAATTCACAGCAGGGATAGTGTGTTGTGTTTGAGGAACAACAAATAAGCTGGTGGAGGTGAAATACAGAAATCAGGAAGGGGAATAAAATGTAAGAAGACTTCAAAGGTAGGGATGGCTGGGGTTCCAAATGCCACAAAGAGAATTTTCTATCTAATCCTAAAGGTAATAGGGAATCACTGGAGTTCATCAAATGGGATGGGGTGACATAGTTAAACCTGTTCTTTAGGAAAATTTCTTTGACAACAGAGAGGAGAATGATGAGAGTGGTGAGAGACCAATTAGCAGGCTATTTCAAAAGTCAAGGACAGAAGGATTGAGAGTCTCTATCTGAGTTGTAGCTTCATGAGTGAAGGAGAAAGAGTGTTTAAGAGAGGTGGAAATGGAAAGGATTTGATGGATAATGTGGGGTGAGTGCGAGTAAGAAGATGGGGCTGTGAGCCTGAAGGACTTGGAAGATGGTGGTGCTCTTAAAAGCAATAGGGAATTGGGAAAGAGGGGCAGTTTTTTGTGGGGGAGATAATTAGCTGTTTCAAACATACTGATCTTGAGATAAGTACACAAAACATCTAGTTAGAAAGCAATGTTTGACTGGCAGTCAGAAGAGAGGCTAGAGTTAGGCGTATGTGAGTTTGTGTTTGTTTGTGTGTATATGTAATGTTTTATATATACATATATTTATGTGTATATGTACATATGCACACATGCATAGACATATGTGTGTAACCCATTAAAATGTAACTCATTAAAAATTAATCTAATTCCATGAATTTCTGAAAACAACAGTGAGCTAGCAATGATATTCATAGTCTTCCCCATGAATGATAGTCCCATGGGAACCACCACCATTGTATTTCTCCACATTGGAGCCATCCAAGCAATAACCATGCTTATCACTGTCACTCAATTCAGTCCTCTTGAGCAACAATATCAACCACAACAAAAGAAAGATCACTGCTTTGCATTACTTCATTAGCAATTAACATTTTTAATGTCTCCAGGTCACCATATATGTATTTTACTTTAGGGAAAGAGAAAATCCTTTTGAGAGATATGTAAAATCCATGTCCAGTACAGAATGGTTTAGAGGGTGTGGACTTCTCAGAGGGTCATTTTTTGGACTCATAACATTCAGGATTCAGGCTCATCAAACCAGCACTGTCCTTAGTCATGAGAATCTCTAGTAGATCTCTCTTCATGGAACCATCATGCAACCTACAAATATTCCATTTTAATGTTCTCATCAATATACAATCCAGCAAGCACCTCAATAATTTAAGCCTCTATAAGAGTTCACAATTGGCATATCTGAATCATTTGGGATTGATATTTCCTTACAAAATTTAAAAGAAACTTATGGTGCTGTTTAGACACAGAGAGGAAGAGAAATAGAGAGACAGAGTGTATCAATAATGAGATATTCACAAAACCCATGATGGTTATGAATATGCTGGTATAGTTTTGGATCACAAAATGTAGCAAACTCTCCACATGGAAGGCAGAACCAAAGTCTTTATTCAGAAACCATAACACTGAGTCCCAAAACCAGAAGGACAAGTCCCAAAACCAGAAAGCCAAAGTCATTATAGTGGTCACAAAGTTGATAAACATAGTTAATGCAGTGGACACCCATATTCCCAAGCCTTCACAAGTAGAACAGGATCTGTCAAGCAGGGACCCTCTCAGACTCATGACAGTTTCTCAGCCTGGTCCTTGGAAGTTCTCATTAGAAGCTGTAGAAGGAGGATCTCAGGAAAAGGTGCAATCTCCAGGTGGTGTCTGAGAAAAAGAGCTCAAGGTCCTCCTGGTTCTCTCCTTATACACAGTGTAGCTCCTCCCTGTTCAGCACCTTCCTGTGAAGGTGTGAACTACTCCCAAGAAGCTCCTCCCTGTTCAGCCCCTTCCTGTTAAGGTGTGAACTACTCCCAAGGAGTTAAATGGAAGTAAAGAGCTAAGCCTTTATTAGGTGCTAAGTGCCTGTACTAGGGGCCAATAGAAAAGGGCATGGAAGATCTTCTGATTTCATTAACATTACATTCGGCCCCAAGATATTTCATGTCCCTTATATGGCAAAAATACATTAAAAATACATTTCATTATATGGGATAATGGGAGTTTTTTTAAAGGATAACTATGTCAACAGTTTTACAATATAACAAAGGTAGCACACAGAAAACAATATTTTATGGCGGGGCTTGAGCACAAGCTCCCCTTCATTCCCCCTCCAACAAATGGGATGCCAAAATCTTGGGATAAGGGGTGAAGGTCTCTTCTTCCATGGCTATGTCCTGCTGAAATTGGACATAGAGCTGTCCCTGTCCCAAAAGGTCCAATTTGAGAGGTCAGCTCTTTAGCCAGTATGTGGAGTGTACTTGATGCCAGGTCCAGGGGTGACACTTCACAGTTATGGACAGTGGGTAACATCCATGTTCAACTATCAGGCATTCACAGGTGGAAGGTATCAAGCCTGCAGAAACAAATCTAGCAAACCAGGTGAACAGACAAGAAACAAGAAGACAATAACCAGAAACAAGGTACACATAGGATCAGACATACTTCTGTAGTACATGAGTTCACTACTGTATCCTTATTCACCATAGAATATATTAGTTAAGGGCACAATTTTGTAATCATTTTCTTCTGAATAAAAAATAGTTACAGTGTAATCCTTCCCATGTGCTATAATTTCTGCAGCCTTTGGAACATCATCTGGTTTCCGTTTTACCCATACTTTAGCTCCCAATTTTATTTTATCTGTAGAACAAAATCCTTCAGTTCCTCTGATAGTTATTTTGGAAGAAGGGTCAGTTTTCACAAGTTGTATTGTTTTACAAGGAACAATAATCACTTGAACTATTCTCTCATGTTTAAAAAACT
>CM053597.1:2928637-2990490 GCA_028646575.1 Pseudocheirus occidentalis
TTTTGGATCACAAAATGTAGCAAACTCTCCACATGGAAGGCAGAACCAAGGTCTTTATTCAGAAACCATAACACTGAGTCACAAAACCAGAAGGACAAGTCCCAAAACTAGAAAGCCAAAGTCATTATAGTGGTCACAAAGTTGATAAACCTAGTTAATGCAGTGGACACCTACATTCCCAAGCCTTCACAAATAGAACATGATCCCTCAAGCAGGGATCCCTCTCAGACTCACGACAGTTTCTTAGCCTGGTCCTTGGAAGTTCTCAGTAGAAGCTGTAGAAGGAGGATCTCAGGAAAAGGTGCAATCTCCAGGTGGTGTTTGAGAAAAAAGAACTCAAGGTCCTCCTGGTTCTCTCCTTATATACAGTGAAGCTCCTCCCTGTTCAGCCCCTTCCTTTTAAGGTGTGAACTATTCCTAAGTAGCTCCTCCCTGTTCAGCCCCTTCCTGTTAAGGTGTGAACTCCTCCCAAGGAGTTAACTGGAAGTAAGGAGCTAAGCCTTTACTAGGTGCTAAGTGCCTGTACTAGGTACCAATAGAAAGGGGCATGGAAGATCTTCTGATTTCATTAACATTACACAGAGATAAAAAAAGATGTATATGTGTGTATTTATGTAGGTATAATACTTTTATGTATACATCTATACACCCAGATACATGCAAATATATCCTTATCTTTATATATAAACGTGTGTGTAAGAATATATGAGTATATATAAGAAAAATATGTATAAGATATGCTAATTGAACAAGCATAGCTGCTGAAATAACCAGCTGAGGAAGCATAGAGGGAGAAGAGGAACCCTTCAGAGAGGAGGAACACACCATCTCTTGAACAGCCCATTTCACTCTATAGAGTAATTTTAATTATTGATAAGATTTCCTGCCATCAAGCCTAGATTTGCCTCATTGAAACTTTAACCTAAAATAAAGAAAAGATATAATGAAAGCGGAAGCAGTATCAGAATCATTATTCATCAAGCACATGACAGCAGCCCAGGGGCCCACCACTGCCCTGCTGGTGCCTCTCACATAAACAGCAGGGCAATGTACTCAAGGCTTCACAGGACCCTCGGTGAAAGAGAGAGAGAGAGAGAGAGAGAGAGAGAGAGAGAGAGAGAGAGAGAGAGAGAGAGAGAGGGAGAGAGAGCGAACCCAAGGCCTCTTTCCTCATCCAGGGTTTACCCTGTATCTAGGAATGTTAAAGAACCCAAAGCCCCTTGGGACTCTTCTGTCTATCTCTCAGTCCTGGCTCAGCAGACAACCCAAAGGCACTGCTCCTTCACAAGGTAAGTAGACCAGTAAACAAGATCTGCCCATGCTCGAGTGGAGATTGTATCACACAGAACAAGCCCCAGTGATCCCAAGAACTAGGTCACTGATCAGTCCTCCCTTCCCATCCCCCTTCCATTAGACTTCAACACACTCAGTCAACAATTGAGTTAAACAGGTAGAACTGGATAGATGGCAACTGAATGTAGTATCTGTTTATTATCTTTATTCATGTGGCATTGACTTGGTCTTTCACTCTATTCAGTTCATTATCTGACTCTTCACAGAGAACCATAAATATCATGAGGCAGATGGACCTTTCCATGTCACAGAGGGTGGTTGCTAAAGGAAGGGTCTTGTCACTAGAATGTCTCTATTACCAACCTCCCTATGGGCAAGGTGGGACCCACCCCTTCTCTTGACATGACTGCATCCATGGTCAGATAATCTCTTGGCATGCTTCTGACCCTCCCAAAATAGTTATTTATTTATTTGTTTGTCTGTTTATTTCAGGTAAACAAGTTTCTATTTTGATCTCTACAGAGCTGATTCTGAAATTATTCCTAATTTGATTTTTCTTTCCTGTCTTTTCAGTCATAATCAACTTCATTTGTTGCAATGATACTTGGTACTCACTACATTCAATGCCTCTAAGTCAATTCTTGACAAAATGTAGTAAAGATGTGCAGGTGAAAAGGTTCTCATCCTGCTATCAGACTTTAATTTCTTTAGGATTAACCATTTTTGTCACATCATCCTCTGAGCTTACCTTCCCACAGATGCCGCCATCAATGAAAGCACATATTGACTTGATTTAGAGGAAATTTGACAATTCTACACAGAATTTTCCTCCTACCTGATTTTCTGCCAATGACATTGGCACATAGTAGCTACGAGAATTATCCTCATCATTTACATAGTTCTATAAGGTTGGCAAAATGTTTTACATAGATTAATCTCAGTTGACCTGAGAGGTTGAGGCCTTCCCATGATCTTCATGGTGCTCTCTTTACTTGAACTTATCACAGAGTCTTCCAGATGAAATAAATGTGCAATGAAATCACATTTTCTATTGCCAATAAACCTACAAGGAAACAACCATTTTCAACTGCTTTCTTGACCTTTCCAAGGATCACAAGACAATCATCCTTCGACTTAGATGCAATTAATTAGGTCTCCTCTTTTCATTTGAGGATGGCTGTTTCATCTGGAGACCATCAACGTTGGTCTCTTCACTAATTCTCAGCTGAATGGTCTTTGGACAGAGCCATTGCTCCAAGTACCCATATCTAGATTACTTTTTTTGTAAACAGTCCAGGTATTAGAGATCCCTAGGATACACTGCTTCCTTTCTGCTCCTCTATTAGCACCAAGGTGCAAGAGTAAGGGGCAATGGAGGACTTAGGCCATGTCTGTACTTTCTGATTCTTGGTACATTATGACCCAAACTCTCCTCAACTGGTCCCCAAACTACCAGTTATTAGCGCCACCACCACCCCTCTCTCTTCATAACTAGGCTGTTCCTAATTTTATGTCCAGAATCACATCATATCCAATGACACAAAGACATCTTCAAAAAACCATGAGGTATCATAAGGAATCTTCTATGGGAGAAGATATTAGAGTAATCATACTTATATAGCACTTTAAAGTTTTCAAAGCACTTTTCATAAGTTAACTCATTTCATCCTCACAACAACCCTGTAAGGCAAATGCTACAATTATCCCAGTTGGTAAAAGTGAGAAAACAGAATGTGAGAGGTATCAAAGGACTTCCCCAGGTTAACATAGCGAGTGGCTAAGGAAGATTTTGAATTCAGATCTTCCTGATTTGAAGAACTTTATCCTTAGCACCACCTAGCTACCTACTGGGGTGCCATTTTGGGAAGAGGTAAATCATTTACACTGAAACAGTGATCTTTCTTAAATAGATCATTCTTTATTTCTCCTCCTCTGTCTGCCTGCCTCATCCTTCCCATTCACCAGGAATTCTTCTAAAAGAAGTTAAGAAGTTTTTTCTTATTACCAGTGTATGAAGAATATATGTGAGTAACCCTGATTACTGCTAATGGCACATATGCAGACTCCCAATCTACAAACAACCAGATAAATGCCTAAATATTTTAGTAAATGACAGATATTCTTTCTCCTCAGTTCTATAGTTAATGTCAGAGTATACAACTCCTACAAAATTGTCTTTCTACTCTCTTCTGCTTCATATATGACTTCCTTTCCTGCTGCTCCCAGAGTACCACAAGTCTAAAATCATACCTTAAGGAGAGGTAGACCAGAACTCAAACCCTGTATGCTACCTAAGCAAGACATTCAATTACAAGGTCACACAGCAGCATCACTTCTAATAGGATGTTTTGGGGGGAGGCTGACATGCTCCCAGTTCGGTCTCAAGAGAATCATACCACCAAAGGGAAAGAAAAGGCTAACCAAAAGAGTTGTAAATCTTCATTCATTTAGAAGTGGATATGGGAAAATAATAACTAATTACAAAATGAAATTGCAGGATCCTCATGCTAGGTAGTGGGAGCTGCCAAGTAATTGGAAAGTCTAAGAAAGGGGCTGATTCCTAATGACAACTATTAAACCAGAATGAAAAGTAATTAAGGCTTAGAACTCCAATCACCAGGTGTTAATCCCAATAGCCAACTAGTGACCCCAGAAGAGCCATACATGCAGCTGGGATTTGGTGGGATGCTTCAGGTCTGATGGTTGAGTAGACAGCTAACAAGCCTTTTAATCCCAGGAATGAGCTGATTAACCCAATCTGTTTGCCTCGTGTTCTTCTGAGCTGGTTAAAGCACAGAACTAAGCAGAGCATGGGCCTTAGTCAGTTCCCAAATCGGCCAGTTAGCTTTGCCCATCTTCATGGACCTGGACTTTACCTTAGTGGTGATAAACCATCATTAAAAAGAGTGCCATTGTTCACAAGGGAGAAAAGGTAAGGAATGAAAAAACTCAGAGCAAGCCCATCACCCCAACAGGGGAAATGTCATCATTCTGGGGCATCTTTGTATCTAAAGGATGGCATCACTTTCTTTTAATTAGAAAGGACATGAAAAGGTCTCTGTGCTGGTTGTCATGGCTACAGAAGGAACCTGGCAGACTGTGGAATAGTGAGAGAGGGGAAATTAGTGTTCATAATTCCTCCCACAGAAATCAGGGAGTCCCCACTGAGAGAACTAGAGAAACCTTCTGTAAAAGAGTCCAGTTAGAAATGGCTCATTGGCTCTCCTCAATGAGAGGGGATTCCAGCAGGCAGAGTGTACCCAGAGAATAGGGAAGTGAGCAAAAAGACCCTTCCTAGATGGAAGTAGCCAATCCCTTCAGGGAATGAGAGGTACATTCAGTAAGTGTCCAGGCTTCCATCAGATGGGCTCCCAGGAGCCTGGCAATAGGGTAGGTAGAGAGTCAGACACCCCAAAGAACAGTGAAATCATGAATTTAAGAGCAGTGAGCATCGGAAGGTTACACTGGACCTTGGATGGATTAAATGAGCATATATGAAGTGGGCATGATGCATTAGGAAACTGTGTGTGCTGGGAATTCAAAGATCAGAGACAAAAAGCTCACATGCCATTCTTCAAGCACTATACGCAAAGGCTATTGTACAATCATTTATTAGGTAACTACTATGAGTGAGTCAACTGGACAAAAAAACCAATCCTGATCCTCAGGGAACAAATAGTCTCTAGGTGTGGGAGGCAGGGAAAGGACAGGGTAGCATGTGAATAGTTAAGTATGAACTCATTGGCATGGGGAGACCACTAAAAATCAGGGTTATCATTGTTCAGTCAGTTTGCCATTTCGTCCAATTATTCATGATGCCTTTTGGGGTTTTATTGACAAAGACAATGGAAGGTTTGGCCATTTTGTTCTCCAACTCATTTTACAGATGAGGAAAGTGAGGCTGAAAGGGTTAAGTGACTTGCCCAGGGTCACACAGCTAGATTTGCACTCAGGAAGATGAGTCTTCCTGATTCCAGGTCCAGCACTCTCTCCTCCAGAGTGGAACAATTGGGGTATAATGACAGTACCTGGTATTATTATTGTTGTTAGAACTAGATAGCTTATTTGACATTTATAAAACACTGCACATTCATGGTTTCATTTGGTCATCACAACAATCATGCCAGATAGGTGATATCATTGTGCCCATTTTAGAGATGAGGGAACTGAGATTGAGAAAGGTTAAGCAACTTGCCAGTCCCACAGCTGGTATGTATCTGAAGCTGCTGTCAAACACAGTTGTTCAAGTCAGCTTTTCTATCTGCCAGGCTTCTCAGTTCCATAGACTTTCCAAGGAGACTGCACCTGGGATTCTGAGAAGCCACTGAGTGCAGTGCACTAAAACCTCCAGCTGTTTAGCACAGCCACTGTTTTCCATCAAAGCTCCATCCATCCTGCTCTTTCAAATGCAGTTTTATGCCCAGGTGAAGGCCTGTATTTATCCCAATCACATTCAATTTCATTAGATGGTCTCCTCTGCTAGACTATTGGCATAGTTTTGTACCTTGCTCTGGCCTCCAATATCACCTCTTCCTCCCAGTTTCATGTCACTTGCAATGTGGTTGAATACCTTTATCTAAAAGGCTGCTAAGAATGCCAAGTGGTGCAGAACCAGGGACACAGCCAGAGGGCGCCTCCCCTGTAGTCTGTGCTCTAAGGAGATCTCAAGCCTTACAGAAGAGCTCTTGCGGGGCTCGTCTTTCACCCAGTTCTAAATCCATCTAAATGGTCCTGTCTTGAACAGAAGGGTGACAGCCTACAAGAAACCCCTGCTAGAAGCTCTGTCCTTCACTGGGTGCTGGCCTATAGACAACAGTAAAGCCATCTCTCTTCATATTCATAGAACTCGCATTGTCTTCAGGGGAAGAGCCTGTACATTGATACATGGACAGAAGAAGGCCAGGTTGGTTTGGAGAGGTGAGTGTTGGCAGCTGGGCACTGGGGAGAATCCCTGGATTCCATGAAGTTTCAACCCAAGAGCTACCTCCCCTTGAAGCCTTCTTTTGCACACCAGCTGTGAGGCACCTTCCCTGCCAGGGTCACATCATTTTGGCTCTGTTTGTGTTTGTCGTACACCTAGAAATGCATGCATTGTCTCCCATTAGAACACAAGTTCCCTGAGGACAGTCGCCATTTTTGTTTTTTCTTTGAATTCCCCAGAACTTTTTGTTTGTCCTTCATTTTTGAAGAGGGCCAATGACATTGGAGTCCCTAAAACCCTAAATTACCTCAACTTAGCACACTCCTAACCACATTGTAAGAGCTTTGTGTTTGCCTGTTCATTGCTTATCAAATACTTTGCTAAAATCCCAACATTCATGGCTTTTTAACGTGGATCAGAAGAGTAAAAGTCAATTTTCCCCAGGCAGCCTGTAATTATCCAAAAACCTGTCTAAATGGGAAATCTATTTCCCAGGAAGCCTGAAGCCCCAAGAATCTACAGCAGACTCTGCTCATTCTGAACCTCAGCACTTTGGACTCTCTCCTTAGATTATCTTGCTATGGTTTTATGCTCACTCTTGTCACCTGCCCTTGCTGTGGGGACTGAAAGGGTTAACAACAGAAGACTGGAATGGGGCTGGGGGGGAGGCAAAAACCACAAGTGGGGAGGTGTTGGGGTTCAACAGTTATTATTACACAACCAGAATCACCGAACTTCATAGGAGAGAAGATCATCCAAGGCCATTGAGAACAAAGGATATCTGAGGAGGACCCACCGTTGCAGCATCTCCAGCAAGGTATAATCTGATGTTTTCTTAATGACTTCTTCTGTTGAAAGGACCCCAGTATTTCCTGGAGCAGCCTCTTCCACGCAGGAATGGCTCCAGTGGTTAGAGACTGATCACTCTACTGATCCCAAATCTTCCCTTCAGTAATTTCAATTACTCATTAATTAATTAGTAATTAATCAATCACTCATCATCCCTCAGGCCAAGCAAAACAAATCAAATTCCTCGTGCATATGACAGCCCATCATGCCCTGCTCCAATCTTTTCTTTTCATATAATTAGTTATTCCAGTCATTTCAACCACTCCTACGGCACAATGCAAAGATCCCCACATGAGGCACTGAGTAATGAAGTCACCAGCTGCTAGTGCCTCTCACACAAATGTTCTTATGTGAATACAGAGAGATAGAGAGATAGAGGTTAGTCAGAGACCCCAAGTTAGCTCAGCGAATAGAGCACTAGAACTGGGACCAAAACGATCTGAGTTCAAATCTAACCTCAGACACTTACCAAATGCATGACCCTAGATAAGTCACTTAACCTGCTTGCCTCGGTTTCCTCAAATGGGGGTAATAATAATATCTGTTTCCCACTATTACTGTGAGAATAAGTGAAGTAATATTTTTAAGTGACTTGAGAGTCTTAAAGAACTATATAAATATTAGCTAGTTAGGTAACTGTAGCAGCAGCAGCAGTAGTAGTAGTGGTACTGGTAGTAGTGGTAGTAGTAGTAGTAGTTAGTGGGAGTAGTGGTAGTAGTAGTAGTAGCAGTAGTAGCAGTAGTAGTTAGTGGGAGTAGGAGTAGGAGCAGTAGTAGTATTTGGAGGACCTGAATTCAAATCCTATCTCTTACACTTATTAGTTTTTACTATGGCAGCTCACTACAGTCCTTGGCCTGTTTCCTGACTTGTAAAATGAGGGAAGTAGGCTAGATAACCCCTCAAGTTCTTTCCAGTTCTAAATCTATAAGGTATTTTAGGCCCCTGAGGGACAAGAACGGATCACCTGGACACTCCACTACAAACCTCCTTCTGAGCTGCTGTCTCTTTAGCAACGGCTGGTTAAAGAATTCCAAATTCATGTTATTCTGTTATTATCAAAGGCTCATCTTTCCATCTTAGCCATAGGATGAAAGTTTGTCAAACGCTTTGCTGGAGTCTAAATGAACTGAACTCAATGCATTCTGGTGATCTCTCTGTCCAGTGACTTTGGCTGAAAAGGGGTTGAGAGTATTCTGCACAACCTCCGTGTTCCTGACCCCATCCTGACTCTCTCTAGTTGCCTTTTTTGTTAACTTTTACCCTTTTTTATATTTACACTTCCTTTTCTACTAGGTGTTCACTAATCATTCCTTTAAGAATACTGCCTATATTTTTTCCAGGAATCAAAGTCACTCGCTGACCTGCCATCTGATGACTGCAGTCTTCCCTTTTTTTGAAAATCAGGACACCATTCACCGTTCGTCAGGCTTGTGGCATCTCTCCAGCTCTCCATGACATTTCCAAGATCACTGACAGTGACTCAGCACTCACATCTTTCAGCTCCTGCAGTATTCTGGGATAGAGTTCACCTGGGCCAGGTGACTTGAATTCATCAAGTGAGAAGCCATAAAACTTTTATAATATCTCCCTACTTAGCTAGGTTTTTAAATAACATCTCCCTAGCCATTGTGGTTCTATCATTTACATTCAAGAGATCTGCCGCCTCCTTGGCAAAATAACCAGATGCAGAATGAACACAGTAGGCCTGCTTCCTCTCTGGGCTCCATGGTCATGTTCCTCTCCTACCCAGATAGCAGCCCCCTCCCTCACTGAATCCTCTCCTCCTCTCCCCATACCAATACAGCTGTGAAAACATCCATTATGTGTTCTCAAGAACTCCTGGCCACCTCTTCTCATGCTGATCATTGGTTGTTCTCACGAATACTATTCTGCTCATTCAGGACCATGTTCTCATATTCCACCCCCACAACAACCCCAGTTCCCTGCCCTGACTTCCATCTTCTGTACATATTGGGAGATTTTTCATCGATTTAGTATTTTATTTTTCCCAATCATATGTAAAAACAATTTTTTCATTCCATTTATTTTTTTATCTTTAGTTTTCAACATTCATTTCCATAACATTTTGAGTTACAAATTTTCTCCCTATCTTTCCCCTACCCCTACCCCAAGACAGAGAGCCTACTGAATACCCCTCCCCCAATTTGTTCTCTCTTATACCCTCCTCCATCCCCACCCCACCCCTCACTAACTTTCTAGTAGGCAAGATGGAATTCTATACCGAAGTGCCTGTATAGCTTATTTCTCTGTAAAAAACTGCCAAATTATCTCCCTTCCTCCCCACTCCACCTCACTCCCCCTAACCACCCACATTGATAAGGTAAGCAATTCAATATAGGTTGCACATGTATAGCCAGGTAAAATATTCTCATACCAGTCATGTTGTAAAAGAAAACAGACCAAAAATAAAGTCTCAATAACAATAAGAGAGTAAAGGCAATCTGCTTCAATCTGCTCTCGGTTCTTTCTCTGGGGATGGACAGCATTTTTCATCGTGAGTCCTTCAGAGTTGTCTTGGATCCTGGCATTGCTGAGAAGAGCCAAGTCATTCCCAGCTGATCCTCTTATGCTAAAGTAGGTACTCCGTACACAACTCATTTCACTTTGCATCAGTCCATGCAAGTCTGTCCAGGTTTTTCTGAAAGCATCCTGCTTATCATTTCTTACAGCACAATAGTATTCTGTCATAATCACAAAGCACAACTTGCTCAGTCCCTCCCCAACTGATAAGCAGCCCCTCAGTTTCCAGTTCTTTGCCACCAGAAAAGAGCTGCTAGAGATACTTTAGCTGCACATGTTGTTTTAAAAAGCTGAGTTCAGTCAGTCAGTCAACAAGCATTTATTATGTAATTAGGGAAGGCAAAGTATGGTGCGAAATGCTGGAAATACAAATGCAAGCAAAAAGAAAATGTTGCCTGACTGTGAGTAGTTCCCACTTTAATGAAAGAAGACAATGTGTAAAAAGGAAGCTCTCTGTGTGTGTGCATGTGTGTTTATGTGTATGTGTGTATATTGTGTGTATGCATGTATGTGTATGTCTGTGTCTATATGTGTATGTGTGTGTATACTCTGTGTGTGTGTGTGTGTGTGTGTGTGTGTGTGTGTGTGTGTGTGTGTGTGGTGGAAGAGGAGAAGAATGACAGAGAAACTTGGAGTCCATTCACCTCAATGAGAAATGAAGACAGATGAAGGCAGGGCTGTCTGAGGCACTTGCCTTGAATGAAGGGTCCAAGGGGAGCCATCCAGTCAGAGGGAGCAGGCACAGGGCACAGGGCTGCTGGTATTTCCAAGAGGTCAATTCCCAAATTGAAGAGAGTTTCCAGGTGGGGGAGGTTCCTGGAGAGACAAACCCAAATGCAGCCTGGTGAGAATAAAGGCGGTCAGTGAACCTTGCCGACTTCAGTTTTGTCTTTAGAAAATGTATGTTATTTTCCACAAACAACTCATCCTAAGGAAAACTAAAAAGAAACATACTGGAGATGAAAGCACTGAGTCAACAGGGCTTACTACTCTATACATCACCAGGAAGGATTCTCCGGAGTAATCCTCCAAAAATTCACAGAAATGTTCATCTGAAAAATAAATGAAGAATTCACTCTAAGGCTTGAAAAGGAAGCCAGATGGTGCAGTGGATGGACTGTTCAACCCAGAGTCAGGAAGACCTGAGCTCAAGTCCAGCCTCAGACACAGTACGACCCTGGAAAAGTTACTTTACCTCTATCTCCCTCAGTTTGCTCTTCTGTGAAATGGGGCTAATCACAGCACTTACCTCTAGAATATCAAATAACAGCTGTAAAGCATTTTACAAACCTTAAGTTGTTTCCCAAATGTCATTATTATTATTAAAAGTTCTTTCCTGCCAATGGGAGAGGGGCAGGTCATGTATACATCATTATTCCCACTTTACAGATGAGGAGACTAAGAATGTGAGAGGTGGCTGGCAAGTGCCTGAAATGGAAGCCAAACCCAGGTCTGCTGATGGACAGAGCAGCCTCTCTCTACCAGGCCCTGCAGCTTCTCAGAAGCAAGCAGGGTATGAACTTAAGGTGAGGCTCTAGGCAGGGGTCTACAGAACCTCAGGACCATAACCAGGATGACTGATGTCCCCTTCCCTGGAGCTTGGACTAGGAGTGGGCAGAACAACATATGCTAATGACAGGATGATGAAGGTAAGGAACAATAGTGGCAGCACCTTCATGGCCAATTCTAGAGCAATTTAGGGCAAGGTCTGAGCAATGAGGGATGACTGCACCCCAGGGGGCTGCCGGGGGAGAGGGCTGCACTTTGTGAATCGTAAGTCCTGTTTTCTCGGGTAAAAGAGAGAATGGGTTATGCACCTACAACAAGTTCACTCTGTCATTTTTAGTCAGAATTAGGTGGGCTTAATAAAATGGTCCCATGACCCCAAAAGGCCACAGACAAGAAAGAGACAGGGAGAGGTCACATGGCATAGTCAGCAGGATGGCACTTGATGGGTTGGCCCCTTTCTGGGAGCTAAATTCGTGGAGCAGGTTCAGGTCCAAGCACAAGCCCCAAGTGCTATTTGTAACATATTCCTTAGCAATTGGATGACTCTATAAGCCTGTTATGGCAAGTACCATGTGGAGAGACAGGGGACAGGGTTTAGTGGGAAGAACACCAAGTCTGGCATCACAAGACCAGGCCTCTGCTGCTTGGTGGCTATGTGGCCTTGGGCAAACTGCCCAACTTTCACAGCTGGTTTCCTCTTCTTCAACATGGTGGATTATGTGACCTTGAAGCTTCTGTCCACCTCTATTACCTTTTCTCCTATTCTCCTTGACAAGTCAAGAGGGCCCATTCAACAGGAGTCCAAGAAACCGAAAATTCCCAACAAGGTACTTAGAAAGAGGCCTGTTTTCTCCCAGCTTCCCCAATGCTCAGGTAGACTAAGATGGAGGGAAAGGTAGGAGTAACAGCTTCAATCTCCAACATGCAAATGGCTTTTTAAAGTCTACATTGGGTAGTGAATTTGATGTGTATCTGCATTTGTCTTTAGGGCAGCTCATTTCTCTTCCTCAACAAAATTTTTTATTAATGTGATTACCCGTCGTTCCTGAGAGCTTCCCATCCCACTTAGGAGGTGTACATAGGTGGAACTGTTTGCATGGGATAATATACCTGCCGTTCCTCTGCAGTTATTGGAACCTATTCTTCCAAAGCATGTGTGTGTGTGTTTGTGTGTATGTAAGACAGACAGACAAACAGACAAAACAGAGACAGGCAGAGACCGAGAGACAAAGACACAGAGAGACAGAGAGAGGCTTTCCCCCATTTTCCCCTTTCTCTTCTTTGAATTCAGAAATGGAACTGTTTTCCCTCAAAGTTCTAATCTTTTTAGTTAAGAAGCAGGGGCCCACTTTAAGCTCGGTCACTTCCTTCTGAAGGACAAAGTTATCATTGAGAGTAACTAAAATTGCACAGCAATTTTTCTAAGAAAACAAACAAATAAACAAAAACCTTAGAAAGCTGTGTCCCCAGGCACGAACCATGCTTGTATTGCTGCTCCCCAGCGCCTGCTCTGGACCATCCTTGCGTCTCTGCTCCCCAACACTTACCCTGTCCAATCCACCTCACCATCCTTTACCAGCCTCCTAGCCTTCTTTTGAGGGGTTATTCCTTTTCTCCACTATATCTTGCCCCCATGCCAGTCTTGGGATCTGTTTCCCTCCCTCCTCATGTATCACTTCCTTCCCCAAGTGGTCTCCAGTGTACTCTACCGCCATGATTCATTTTTTGTCTTTTTTTCCCATGGAGGCACACCCAAATACTTTCTACCTTGCCCCACCCTTCACCGCTCCCACATTCCTCAGTAGTCCACTTTCTTATATTCCAAGGGATTCTACTGTCCTTTGAACTTATTCTCTTTCGTTCAAATACCCTCCCAGAAGATTTCTACCAATACCTTGATACCACCCAGGGAGATGATAAGCCTCTATCTTGCTAGTGTTAGGCCAATAAATGACTCCCATGCTTCTTTCAGCAGAGATTCCCCAGCCACCTCTCCTTGTCTCTTGTTCCTGTCTATTAGCAGATGCCCTGTCCTTTGAAGGCCTCTACTGAGCCATGACATCACTCTGAGCATTTAAGAAAAGGATTCCTTCTTAGATTTTAGCTCTTCTCTCTACAAGAGAAATGTCACACCTACCACATAACTGGGTTTCACTATTCCTTCTCCTTTCTCTCGTATCCTTTGTCCTTCCACCCATATGACATATTAGGATTCCTGTATGCCTCCTTATAGTCTTTCTGTCTTTATTTTCTCCTTGCAGAAATTCTTCTAGTCACAGAAAGATCACTTCATTTTCCCTGACTACCTGGCAAGTAAAAAGGCATCCCTTTCCCCTTCTCCTCAAGGAGAAAGACTCAGCTTACACTTCCTGCTCCGTTGCTGTTGCTTGGGACTGGTGAAAACACAAACCCCGTCAACTCACTCCTGTCCCTTGTCCTCCATCATTGCTGGGGGAGGATCTTCAGGCCTCCATTCACTTTGTCATTCAGCACTTACAACAGGCCTCTAGCCCTTAGCATAATGCCTGGCACAAAATAGGTGCCTGTGTAACCTGCTTGGGCACCCTTGTGATGAACCCCCATGACCCACCAGGCTTTTCTCACAATAGCTTATTCAGATATCTCTGAGGGACAATGTGCAGATTCTCATCAAACCCCAGGTCAACTAGATGATAGCTTCAGTGGTTGTCTGGGAGAGGATTTCAAGAACAAATCTAATTATCACAAAAACGTTCATTGTGTGCATCCAATTCCCTCCTTCTTCTTCTCCTAACTCCCTATCAGCTGA
Organism: Pseudocheirus occidentalis; assembly: GCA_028646575.1. Classification (NCBI taxonomy): domain Eukaryota; kingdom Metazoa; phylum Chordata; class Mammalia; order Diprotodontia; family Pseudocheiridae; genus Pseudocheirus; species Pseudocheirus occidentalis. The sequence goes on from CM053597.1 coordinate 2,942,539, forward strand.
CTGCTGCTCAGGCCACAGCATCCTTGACTGCTCTCTCTCCTATGGTCCATCATCATTTGGCAAGTACCATCTCCACAACCTAACCCTGAAGGGAGAAGAAGGAAGGTGAAAGCATAACCTGGGGGAGTCTCAAGGTCTGGAGCTATGAATGCTCAGAGAAAAGGAATAACACCTCAAAAGAAGGCTAGGAGGATGGTAAAGGATGGTGAGGTGGATTGGACAGGGCAACTGCTGGGGAGCAGCAATGCAAGCATGGTTCATGCCTGGGGACACAGCTTTCTAAGGTTTTTTAGAAAAGTTGCTGTGCAGTTTCTGTTCCAGGTTCTAGAATAGCACTTTAAACTGCTCAAAGTTTCATTTCTGAGCTTGTCTGTGACCATTCAGGGGGAAAAAGGAGATGTTTTGATTGTAAGCCCAATACCAAAATAAAGCAATAGCAATTCTGAGGTTTGAGAGTATCTTTTTAGATTAATTTGCTATCTGACCATCCAGACAGAAGAAAGACAGAATTTGATTTCTGAACCAACATCTAAACAAAGGAACAAATAAGTCACTGAAATTACTTTTTCCATAAAGAAAACACTTTGAACAGAAGAGGTTCCGGGAATGTGTGAGATTTCCAAGAGATGGCTCCAATGTTTCTAGAATGTTGAGGAAGAGCTCTGTTTAATGAAGCTGTTCTCTTTGGTGAAATGGCTGGCCTGCTCGCCTCCTCCCTAAGCTGTGGAGGATGAGCTGACACGCAGCTAAATTAAACGTTTACTTCAACACCCAAGAACTTAAAGCCTCTGGGGATATTTTAGATTCCAGGAAGAACAAGGTGATTTTTAGCAGAAAAATAAAATGAAAGATTGAATCTCAGTGCTACTGGTGCTGGAGGAGGTGGAAGAAAGCTACCATCACGTGGTACTAACTCATACTAAAGGTATGACATCTGGCCCCCAACGGCAGCGAGTAGAGAGGAGGGCGTGGGGGCCACACATGACCACGCTGAGTCTCAGCCACATTGTAGCTTGGCACTCTGGGGTTCTTTCGGTCTTGCAGTGCAGATGGAGGGGTTTGGGAGAAGACAGGAAGAAGCAATTCCAGGAGATCTCCTGCAAGGTGTCGTGATTCACCTCCACTCCTTGGCTCCAAAGGTGGCCTGGCACACACAAGTGCCAGAGCTCATTTTGTGGGATCTTATTCTCCAAAATGTGTGACTCTCACCTGAGGTGTACAGAGGGTCCTAGCACCTGGAGAATATGTACTAGTGGAATGTACTACCTTGAAGCTCATTAACTAACACATTACAATTTCATTTTCAAGACTCTAGATGTGTTTGTTTTTCAATGAAGTTGAAATTCAAAAAAATGGAACAAAATTCACAATTGTTCAGTGGAATGTACTAAGTTGAAAAGAGTATCTGTTCATCTTGATTTGTGAGTGCCTCTGGTTCTGGGGAAAAGGCTTGCCAAACTTTTCAAGGGATGTGCATGAGGGAAGTTTAACCACTTCTAGACTCATTGAGAACTGAGGAATAGAACAAGGCTGAGATACCACTAACAAGAGACCCCAGAGAAATCTGTCTAAAAATCCTTCATGCATGGCTAAAGGTAAGAAGCAGGAGTGCTTGAAGGTGGGGAGTTGGGGAATGTAATGAGTCTGGTCCTTGGCCCTGTCCATGTGCAATGACAGAAAGTGGACAAAGGCTCAGAAGTGATCGTGACTCATAAAAGGTGACAAGAAGAAGAAGTCCCAGACAAAGATGGATAGAAAACTTTCACTGATGAATGAAAATGTCCAGAACGTCACAAGTGAAGGGAAATAATGCACATGCTCTCACTTGCGAGTGCATGCGCACAAGCGCGCACGCGCGCGCGCACACACACACACACACACACACACACACAGCAGCCTCAAAAGCAGCAGCAGCAGCAGCAGCAGGATTCATTCCAGCCTCTGCCTTTCTTCCAATTGTATTATCAGCCTCACTGGCTGGTATCTGAACCACCTGGATTGGAGCAGAGTGCATTTTATAAAACCTATTTGAGCAAAGTGACAGCAGCAGCATCAGAAGGATCAAGGTTCTACCTCAAAAGAGGAACTTTCTTCCCCCAAGCTTCCACTCTCATCTGAGGGGGGTTCCCCATCAGGTGTGCAAGTTCAACATGTAAAGTAAGTCAAATGCCTTTTTGGGGGAGCCAAACATTCCTAGGATTCAGGGATCTAGTGACTGAGTGCAGGTTAAAGCCACTGAGATTCCAGATCTTTTTTGTCTTGAACTGGCTTGACTCCCTGAGTTCAGAAGCAACCCCCCCCTCCATCCCTAAGGATGCTCTCACCTGCCTCTGCAGTTGCCATAGTAACTACGATTCTGCATTTCTAACTGATCTGCAGATATTTCCAGTAATGTATCCTGCTGCCACCCAAAAGCCAAACTGTATAAATGAGAGTTCCTATCTTGCCCCTTTCTCTACCTTCTCTTCGTACTAACTTTCTTCCCTCCTGCCAGACTCTTTCATCCTCCTAGACTGCCAGACCTGTAACCATATAATCACATGAGACTTCCACCTTCTCTCTCACCCTACTCATGTTCTCCACTGCCAATTATTGTCATTTCTGCCTCTTTAATAAGCTGGCTTTGGGCTCCATATTCCAGCTCTGCCACTATAGCTCAGGACAATTAGGCTAGAAAGGACAAATTGTCCTCAGGGGCAAGTCAGCACAGGAGGGATCCAAAGCTCTAAAGAAGGAAATGATGAAGGCACTAGGAGAAAGAAGACACTCGAGGGGGAGGCAATGTGGGGTAAGCAAGTCAAACCCCCTCCTCAAACACCATCACCTCTCAGACTTCCATGGATTCAACCCAAGACCAGAAGCCCAAGAACCTGGCAACAGCAATGCTTCCAGCCCTGCGCCCTCTGCCATCACCCTGGGAAGCAGCCCCTTGGAGGTGCAGCCTAGGGCTTGATGGCTCCTAGAGGGTCTGCAGTCTCACCTACTAAAGACCCCAAAAGGATAGTTCTTGCTGACAAAGTCTTTGACTCTGTCAAATGATTCAACATCAGAAGCTGGTATTTTATCCTTGAGATGATATTAGGGAAAAGGAGTCGCCCTCTGCTTCTCCACTGAACCCTAAGGACCATGGGACATTTCCATCTGATTCAGAGCTGGAACCTTCTGTGTGTGATAGCTCAGCTATTAGAATGTTTGCAGCTAGATGACACAGGGGATGGATAGAACACTGGGCCTGGAGTCTTCATCATTCTCATCTTCCTGAGTTCATATCTGGCCTCAGAAACTCACTAGTCCTATGAGCCTGGACAAGTCACGTAACTGTTTGCCTCAGTTTCCCCATCTGTAAAATGAACTAGAGAAGGAAATGGCAACCCACTCCAGTATTATAATGATCTCCTGAAAAGCAGGAACTGTCTCAATTTTTTGTTTGTACAACCCACACTCAACACAGTCCCTTCACACAGTAGGCGCTTAATAATGTTTTTGCATTCTATTTTGTTTTTATGTTATTCATCCATTCCTTCATGAGAAAGACATGAGGGAGTTGTCTAAAGAGACCAATATAGATTCCCAGGGAGCTCACCAGGAAACAAGATTTAAGGAACACAAGTTCAGAAGATGGAAGTGAGAGCAGCAAACAAAGGAGGAACACAAAAGACTGGTGGCCTCCTGTGAAAATAAAGAGGCGGGACAAAGCTTGAAGGGACCTGAGGCAGAATGCAAAGGGCTAGGGGGGCTTTGAAGCTGCCCTGGGCCAAGGATAGGAGAGACTGGATAGGAGCACTGCAGGGCAGTGTACTCCTGCTCCGACAGCCTCTCCCTGCTCCCTCCCTATCATCCTCCTCCCCACTGATTCCTGCCTCCAAATCTCCATAGAAAATGCTGGGAAAATTGGAATATAATATGGCAGAAACTGGGCATAGACCTTCATCTAAAGCCATACACCAAAGTCAAGTCTATCTAGAAGGAGAGGGAGCAAAGTCCACTCAATCAGGCACATGACTTGGAGTCAAGAAGATGTGAGTTCAGATCCCATCTCAGACACTGTGATGTTGGGTGACCGTGGGCAAGGGATTGCCAATACATTGCCAATAGATTGCCTCTAGCCATGCTTGAGTTTCCTTCTCTAGAAAATTAAAGGATTCATTTTCTTGGTCTGTAAGTTCTCTTATAGTCCTAAAGGTTCAAGTTCAGGGTAGTAGGGAGCAGAATCAGGCCTCGAACTCAGGATCTCTGGCTCCAGATCCAGCACTCTTCCCCTTTCCCCCTGTTGTCTCCTACCTCATACTCACAGCTCAGCGACATTTAGGGAACAACTGGACCAGAAAGCAGGAGCAAAAGATGTGAAAGAAATCTTGACTTGGTTTCCCCAGAAAGACAAAGCAAGGACCTAAACTGCCTCGTATTTTCATAAATCTGTTCATGTAGATGAAAAATAAATAGGAACAGTCTGAGAGAGCCTTGGGTTATTTTCTCAACAAATATCTGATGCTGGGGGCTGGCTGGTCTGAGCAGGAAGCTTCCCCAAGGGCCTGGGAGTGAGCACACAGAGCCAGAATAGACACCCCCAGCAGCTTGACCTGCTCTTGCAGCAAGAAATGCAGCTGAAATCCTGGGCAAAGGCAGGCTGCAGTTCTTTCTCATTATAAAAGGTCACTGCTCCACTCATTTATCACTATTTTATGGAAGAAACCAAGTGGATGGTGTCTAGGTGCAGAGAACTGTTGCTGAGGTGAGTTTTTCAAATGGCCTGATATGAAGAGGTCCTAAGAAATGACTAACTATAGAGCAAAGTGGTGTTTGGGAAGAGACCGCTTGGGCTCCAAGGCAGGAACGTGACCGGTGAGACAAGGAGATGGCTGTGGAAGGGGCTGTTTGGACCTCTCAAGCAGCTCTCCTGTTGCTAGAAACAGGAATTATTCATAAGCAGAGGAAGAGACAATCCCCCTGAGAGTACTTAGCTATCAGCCCTCCATTAGCTATAACGAGAGATATAATCCAGCATCTGAAGCCTCACAGGCCATTCACGGGGAGCACTCAGGATTTCAGAGCAAACAGGAGAGGAAAACGTGACTGTTTTACACTTGCAGAATGTAAATGTCATGTGTATATATGCATGCTCATACACATACACACATGCACATGTGGACACACATGTGGACACACATGTACACACAAAGCCACAAACATGGGTACAATGCATACCCATATATGTACACAGGGGAACACATCCACACACATGCGCACCTGGATGCACACTCATGCACACTGACACATGGATGCATGTGCAATTCCCTATGTGCACACACACATGCACAGGCAGCTTATGTTTTTCCAGGAGCTAACAATTGGCAAGCCACCTTCTCTCCTCTGATCCTGAGAAGGGGGTGGGGGACAGAGGGTACGTGGGACATTATCCTGATAAAGAAAGTGAGTCACAGGGAGGTGAAGTGACAAGCCCAGAAAAACAGCCCACGAGGAAGAGGAGTGGAGCGCCAGACAGTCCGGGAGTGAGGCCAGCCTAGTTCCCACATTACTCCATATGAGACTTCACATCTTTGCTTCATTACATGTCAAATAAACATTGCTCAAAATGCTGACCAGTCTATTAGGTGTGATCCAAATTCTATAGCCCACCTCAGACAAAAGAGTGTTAAATCCTCTGAAGGCAGGGACTGGTTCATTTCTTTTTTATTTTTTTTTATTTTAGTGACTAGAACAGAGACAGAGGAGGAAGAAAGAGAGGGGAGGAATAAGCCTTTATTAAGCACCTACTATGTTCTGGGCACTTGCTAAGAATTTTACAAATATTATCTTAGCTCTGAGAGACGAGTGCTATTATTGTGCCTATTCTGCAGATGAGGAAACTGGCTGAGAGTAAGTGACTTGCCCAGGGTCACATAGGTAGGAAGCATCTGCGGCTGAACTTGAAGTCAAGTCTTCCTGACTTTGGGCCAAGCACTTGATCCAATGCACTGCCTGGCTTGATGAATTCTTGATAAATAAAACAATAATTCTTATGGAAAGAATCCATGCCAGCGATCACACAATTTCAAAAGACTTAAGACCTTTATTATCAACTTTCAAACTATCTGAAAGAAGGCAGGGTAAAGGAAAAGGTCATGAAAGACATCCCAGCCTCCCCAAAGTGGTGAAGGGGCAGGGCCATCAATAACTACTGACTCATGCCACCTTTCTCCTCACTGTATTTTAAGGGCATGATGTGCACTGACTGTATGCGTCCATAAGAAAAATGTTAGAGGGAAGCAGGCAGATCCCTCTTTAGCAAACCCCAAATCTTCAGTTACCCAATTAACAAAAAAGTAATCAAGAAGGGAAGATGCCACAGTGTTTGTACACTTTATCAAATGACAACTAGAAAAACTAAAAGTCTCCTTAACACTTCCCACCTTCCAGTAAAGTGCCTCCTTGACACTAGCTAAGATCACTCATGAAGTAACTTTTTTTCAAAGATCTCCTGTAATCATTGTGAGGAACAAAACAGGAAAGCATGCTCACTGGACATATTTGCTGTAGTCAAGGAAGAAGGATGACCAATGGAAGCAGGAAAGCACAGAGAGAGCAATGCCCTCCTGGTGCCATTATTCAATGATACTGATCACAGTGAGCTCCAGTGAGCGTCACATCCTTTGGAGAAAGATCTGCCCAGCAATCCACAGAGGAGCTATCAAGTGGATGAGAAAGGTCTCTTGTTACACACCATCAGATAAGAGCCTGACCAGCCTCAGATTTCAATAGAAAAACATATCAGGTTGAGCTGCCTTTGGGAAACCCTCAGGACATTTGTAGTGATGCCAAGCAACTCCTTTATGCATACACAGACAGACACAGACACACACACACACACACACACACACACACTTTTTACTTCAATGTTCTTCTAGTAATATTCTCTGACTATGACTCATAGAACACCACAGTAAACAAAGAATCAAAGTCATGCATAAACAAAAAGACCAGAGAGATTTGCAAGGAAAGAATAACGCAGATATTCTTATTAATGATGGCTTAGTTACAAAAAATGACCCAAATGAAGAAGTGGGATGTGAGACAAGGATGACTAGTCATGTGGCCAAGGGGAAATAAAGGCATGGTCACTCCAAGTGTTCTCCTGGCACCCAAGGAATAGGAAAGAGCTAGAGGGAGGTGTCCAGGACACTGGGTGTATACCACACAGAGAATAGGGACATGAAGTGTTGTACGGGCTGCAATCTGCACCACTGAAGGATGCATCCCCCTCAAGGAGAGTCCAGCTCCCTCAGCATCCTAATGTGTATTTCTTTGCTAGGACAGGCTCTCACTCTTCTCATGTGTTTTTGTTGTTGAGAAATTTAAGCAGATACTAGAATGAAACATTAGTTCTAAAAGGGGATTTCTTTGAAGAAAATTTATGGGTTATTATAGCAATTAATTCAGTTCTTCATCTCATGTTCCATCCTATAAGCTGGGGACCTGCAGGGACCATGAACTCAGCTAAATTAAGCACAGCACTTAAGAAGGAAACAGAAATTATTGGTTTCAGTCCTCGCCTGTGAGCCCCAAGGGAGATGGGCCACTTACCCTATCTGGGTCTCCATTTCTGTTTATGAAACATGAGCCAATCTTATAAAGCAAACTGCCTTTGTGTGGTGCGTGCATGGAGGGAGAAGTAATGACAATTTTATGATCAAGCTCATGTGCTATAGAGCATTAATTAGACATTCCAACGGTCATTTAAGGGATGTTATAGATAATGAAAATTACCCAGTGAGGAAAATTATCTTCATCTAGGTAAAACAAAGTTAGGCAAGAAAAAAGAGGAGACATTTTCCCTCACGTTTCTGCTTCAACACCTGCACCTTTCAGGGAAGGAAGGTTCAGTCATCTCTGATTTCACCAGCGAATTGGTTTGAATTCAGATGTTGAAAAAAAGCTCCTGTTTTAGTCCACCTGGTCTGAGTATAAGAGATATAACAACAGACTGACCTAGGTGGCTAACTAGGTCCATTTGGACTAAGGGACCCTAAGACTAGGAACATGCTCAAACAAGATCCAGCCTTAGAGAGGCTAAAGGGGTCACATTTCTCTACTTCAGAGAATATGGTCAAAAATCACTTAGAGCTTAGGTTTGGCTCATGTCTAGGGCCTCGCCACAAGGGAGCAGAAAGAGAGCCAATGCACAGTGGAAACCAAGCATAAGTTATGTATTTCCTGCACACAAAGGAAACAGTTAAAACACACGAGGTTCATCAGTTTATAATGACAAAGATTTAAGATGTAAAACATTAGCCTAAAAGTTAATTCATGCTGTCTTTGGAGATCCATTCTTTTTTGAAGCATAAAATACTTGATGGAGGTGTTGAATGGGCATTTCACCTTCACCTCAGCTCTGTGTTGTCTAAAGAACTCCTTCAAGGTCCTCATCTTCTACCAAGACAGAACAGGGACTGAGTTCATACTTTTGTGGGTGATGAGTTTCTTGTCCAAGAAGCATTCTAATAGCTGTTGGGACCACCCATCACATCACTAACCGCGAGATTCAGTAGTTTTGCACAAGGTAGGAAATAGCCATCTCAAGATCACATTTCATTCATGATCCTCAAGTGAAGAAACACAAAGAAGAAGCTGCCAGGGTCTTGAGATCCAGAACCAGTATCATCTGGAGGGACATAGCTCCGTGATGCCACAGTAGTTTCATGTCAAAGGAGCAGAGGGAAACCCCTTCCCATGGTCCTGATGGTAAGTCCCAAAGATAGAGTTCCAAACCACATGTTCTGGATATGAGAAGATGATGGTGGTGTAGAAATTGTGTCTCCTCTAAAATTCCATTCTGTGGGCAATGTTTCCTATATCTTTGACTCAAGCACCCCTTGTCACCATCACAGGACCAAGAAATAAATGAGAAGGTTGCTTCATCCCCCCAAATCACCAATCCTTCAATGCTGAACTACATATGTCCTCAGAAGTGGCTGTGAGGTCCAGCTCAGCTCCATGCCTGCTCAAGTCAGGAGAAAAGTGAAGACCCTCCCCATAGAGACACAGTCATCTTCATGTGTGCCACAGTTCTTTACAGAATGCCATTAGCTGAGATCAAAGTACCCTTTTCTCCTCTTTGGCAGCTCCAAGGGCCTGAACAAGTCACTCTCGTGAGCAATCAAACCAACTGCTAAAGGATCGTTGCTATTAAAACTAAGGAAAGAAGGAAACATTCCAGTTAAAGCTTGGATCTCATCACAAAGGTGCAGAAGGCATGTATGCAATTTCCAAGGAGTGATTTGTCCCTGAGGGAGCTGCTGCTAGCACATCCACACACAGGGAGCAGCTGGAGGACTGTAATTTTTTTTAAAAAAACACCCTTTCTTCTATATAAATAAAAACAGAATCACGTAATAGAGGACAAACACAGGGGAAACAGCCCCAGATCAGCTCACTGCTTCACATGATCCTCCCACTTCTTGTCAGAATTGGAGAAGCCCCCATTTCTGTAGCTCTTTTGTGATAATAAAATGAGCTCCCAACAACAGTCCTTTGAGTTAGGTTTTTTAAAAAGACCTATCCGAGATCTTAGTAAGCAGAATTCACCAAGTATTTCTCCACTGGGTCATCCAATAGCTAATAAGCATCAGAATCAGACCCAGAGAAACACAAGCAAGGAACTCATCCTATAATGAGTTAAAAGCTTTGGGGGGTCTAACAGCTCCTCCAGAGGGCTGGGAGGCCAGACTTTCCATGTTTATGTTTCTCAACATGCTGTCTTTTCTAAGTCTCTTGGAAAATAACGTAATGGTGTTTTACTGCTTTGGAGTAGAAAATTCTTCATCTCTCCCCAAATGACACTTAATAATATGATATCAAATCTGAAAGCTCCAATCATGTCTGTAACTGCCAGGAGCCACTAAAACCTACTGAGCAGGAGAAGCCAGTAGGCAGGCAGCAGACACATACACACATGTGCATGTGTACATACACGCGCGCACACACACACACATATGTTCTACATGCACTAGCAAGCTCAGAAAGTTCTGGACTTGGGCCAGTGAGTGGGTCACACACATGGCTATCCAATTCAGTCATTCCTGCCCTCTGATCCTGTACTCTGAGGGTCTAAGGATCACTCACCTGCACCTTTGGACCTAGCCCCTTTGGTCTGGGCATGGCCAAGCTATAGCCCTCTGTTCCCTCAGCTACCCAGGACAGATCCTAGCCCTTCCTTTGGACCTCCCTGCCTCTCCCTGCCCTGGAAGGCCATCCTTCCTGACAGTCTTGTCCCACACCCAATGGGATAAAGACAGCTCATTTTTCCCCCCACAAGAGTTTAACACACTAAATACTATAGTTACACTCAAGATATTCTAATAAGTAAGAAGCAGTTTGGACTTGCTCCCAAACTAGGATACTTCACTGGGCATTAAACCCCGACAGCTTAAACAAGCAATAGACATAGTAAGCAAATTAACATACAGCATCAACCAAAATAGGGGAAAAGTCTTCAACGGACTCTTTCACCATACTTGATCCCCAAACAACCAAAATCCTGTCCCCTCTTCCCATGCACTTGGATTTCTGAAGGTCACGAAACAAATTAGGATCAGAAGTATTCAGACCTCCTAATTGTAGGCCAAACTAAGGGTGGGTGGGGATAATTCTCTGCTCTTTGAGAGTGCCAGAATAATCATCACAATAGCCTGGTTTTTGAGCCAGAAGGAACCATAAAGGTCATTGGATCCAACACTTTCACTTTTGACAGATAAAGGAATAAAGGAACTGATGCCCAAAGATTAAGTAATTGGCCCAAAATCACATACTATATTGAGGGAGCAGGACTGGAATCCACATCATCCAGCTCTAAACACATTGCCTCTCCACTCTAGCACACCTCCAGATGCCTATCTGTGATATGACCTTAATTTTTCCCCTCCTTTAATTCTGCTCACTTCCATCCACGTTACCCCAGCGTGCACTGCACCCATTCACTAGTGTTCGCTGATTTTCTTTTTGTCAGCTCCCTACTAAGTCTAAATGAAAACTCTCTAACATGTAAGTATAGGGGAAGCTTAACCATGCTGCAGACTTAAACAACCTCCTAGTAAATTGCGAAATTCCAGGATATAATTTTTTTCTTTAAAATTTTCATCAAATTTTCTATCATAAAAATACTACCTTTCTTAAAAGCTTAAGCATGTAAATTTGGAATACACAGAAATGGAAATTCATGTTTTAAATTAGGATGTTGAATAGGCAGCTAACTGACACTGTAACTATCAGAGTAAAAATGATAGGCTCAGAGAAGCTAGCCCAATATTTGAGAATGCCTCTTGTGGAAGGAGGCCTGCAAGATGGTAGGGGCTCATCTGGAGCTGGTGAACACAAATGATTGTGCAGGCAAAGGAGAAAGAAGCTGTCACACTTCCCCAAGGACAGTCACTGTGGCAAGGGCTTGTGGTGTGAAGGCACAAAACTTTCACAAGGAAATAGGGAAAATGGGGGAGATGGGTCTATTTTGAATCACTCCCTATATTGACAATGACTGTCTTTCATGGCCAGAAGAGGACATAGCTCAAAATTCTAATCAGGAGAATTCCAAGCCTGTTGAAATGTCCCAGATTCTGCCCAGCTGGAACATAGAGCCCTGTGGAATGGCAACACTCCTAACTGATTGACCCACTCTTCTGCCTCAGCCAAGCACAGGAGCTAGCAAGAAGTTCTCAATGAATGAATGCTGAACAGATGAAGGACAGCAGGATGGGGTGACGTATTTAGTATGGAACAACAGTGTGTAAAGCAGAACCAAGATCACTCACTGGCAAACTCAGAGGCCAAGAACAACCTCCTTTTGGTCTGAATCTCTCCCCTGCTAAACAGGATATAAACAGGGTAGAGGGTGGGGAAGAAGGAAGAGGAAGCATCAGAAGTGCAGACTCCAAGGGAACTGAGAGCAGCTCACTCCTTTGGCAGATACCTGTTGCCTCAAATGATGCTTAGGCAATGGTTGAAGAAAGGAATCTCATGGACTTTCTCTGATACAGACACCTTTTTAAATAAGTCAGGAATGATTCAGAAGGCTCCTCTTGACCTGTCATGTGAGGGGACAGGGACTCTACACGTGGCCAGGGATGCTTCTATATAGTGATGGCACAGCTGAAGAAGGTGCCTCCATTCTCCTTGCTGATTCTTGCAGAGAAGGGCAGCCCTTGCCACTTTGGGACAGTCCTCTGCCATTTGAGAGCTTGGCTACATCAGCAGCCTTAACTCTTCACACTGCCCAGCTCTGCAGCCTCAGGTGGGCAGGGCTCAGACTGAGTGACAATGTTAGAGAGGTTGGCAAGAAGAGTCCCTGATTTATTTGACTCACTGGGCCAAGTCATCCCTCATCAAAGCAGAAATTTTTGTCCATTGCAACCATACTGTCTTTAATCAACATACCACAGGTAGTAGAGAGGAGCCCAGATGATCTCTCTGCTTTCATCACCCTGCCAACCACCAAAAAAAAAAACAGATAGGGGAAAGAACCAGTTTTCCTTGCCTTGTGGTAGTGACAATTTCCATGGAAGCTTCTAGAGGACTGAGTCAAAGTCTGAACTGTGATCACCTAGGAGGTAAATGAAAAGATCCAAGCTACCATTGGCTACCTCAAGCAAAAATCAGCATTTTAGCAGCTGAAAACTGACTTTCATCACCAGCCTCTCCACAACCCTTCCCCTTCCACCAAAAAAAAGGACAAATTCAAGACCCAAAAGCTCACTTTCCTAAGTCTGGCCAAGGAAGGCCAAGGCCAAAATAGCCTAAAATATAAAACTGCCAGTAATGTTATACAAGCATAAGTTTTCTGTATAAGGAGGGAGAGCTTAGGAGTCTCATGAATTACAGAATAGTGACACGTGAGATTTTTCTTCTTGCTTGGGCACTTGATTTTAATAAAAGCTCCATTGGAATAAAAACTTTCAACACTGCCTGGTTGAGCCATAGGTGTAGGACTTTGAGACCTTTCATTCTACTGGAAAACCAGTCAGTCACAAAGTGTTACTAAGATCCCTACTATGTGCCAGGTTCTGGGAGATACAGAGAGAAAAATGAAACCAGCCCAGACCCCCAAGCATTCATTTCCTATCTGGGAAAACCATCATATGTGCCTGTAAACACATACCACATCTAATGCAAAAAAAATGGGGGGGGCAAGGTGAGAGGTTAAGGGGAACTATCACCAGAGAACCAAAAAAAGGTGGTGTTTAAATTGAGTTTTGCAGGAAGCAAAGGCTTTGCAGCTTCTAACCATAGAGGACCATGGTCAGTACTAAGGTGCACAGCTGGGAGATGGAGTGTTCTGGGAGAGAGCCTGTTTGGCCAGTCCCTATTGGCAGTCCTGTTGGTGTCCTGTTCCCATTTGTGTGGGGGTGGGGTGTCCCTTAGCATGCCAGATCACAAGAGAATACACTGAAATAATGGGGGAAAACTGCAAGGGCTGGTTTATTCCATTTGAGCCTCTCAGGATCATGGATTTGGTGATAAAAAAACAAAAAGCATGTGTTCAATACCTTTTTCTCAGCAGTACCTGGCACCTACACAAAAATTGCCTATGTATTAGGACATAAAAACTTCACAGTAAAGTGCAGAAAAGCAGAAATATTAAACACGTCATAATGCAATAAAAATTACATTCAATAATGGACAATGGAGAGATCAAAAATTAATTGGAAATTAAATAAACTACACTTATAAAACAATTGAGTCAAAGAAAAAATCATAGAAACAATTGATAATTTCATTAAAGAAAATGACAATGAGACAACATGCCAAAATTTATGAGATGCAGCCAAAACTGTAATTAGGGAAAATTTTAAATATCTAATTGCTTACATCAATAAAGTAGAGAAAAAGCAGATCAATGAATTGGACATGCAACTAAAAAATAAGTAGGAAAAGAACAAATTAAAAATCCCTATTTAAACACCAAAATGGAAATGCTGAAAATCAAAGGAAAGATTAATAAAACTGAAAGTAAGAAAACCATTGAACTAAGAAATGAAACTAGAAGCTGGTTTTATGAAAAACCAATAAAAACAGATAAACCATTGATTAATTTGATTTAAAAAAAAGGAAAGAAGAAAACCAAATTACTAGTATCAAAAATGAAAGAGGTGAATTCACCACCAATGAAAAGGAAATTAAGATAATTTCTAGAAGCTATTTTGTCTAATTGTATGCCAATAAATTTGACAATATAAGTAAAATTGATGCATATCTACAAAAATATAAATTTCTCAGGTTAACAGAAGAAGAAATAAAATACTTAAATTACTCAATCTTAGAAAAAGAAATTGAACAAATCATCAATGAACTCTCTAAGAAAAAAAAAATGCCTGGAACCAGATGGATTCACAAGCAAATTCTACCAAACATTTAAAGAACAATTCATCTCAATACTATGTAAACTAATTGGAAAACTAGGTGGAGAAGGAATCCTAGCAAATTCCTTTTACTACACAAATATGCTGTTGAGACGTAAGCCAGAAAGAGCCAAAACAGAGAAAGAAAATTATTGACCCATTTCCTTAATGAATATTGATGCAAAATTTGTAAATAAAATACTAGAAAAGAGATTCCAGCAATATATCAAAAAAAACCATATGCAATGATCATGTGGGATTTATACCAGGAATATAGAGCTGGTTCAGTATTACAAAAACTATCAGTACAATTGACTGTGTCAATAACGAAACCAACAGAAATCATAAGATTATCTGAATAGGTGCATTAAAAGTCTTTGACAAAATGCAGCATGCATTCCTATTAAAAAATACTTGAGAATAGAAAAATAAATGGAACTTACCTTCAAATGATAAGACATACTTATCTAAAAGCATTAACAAACATCTGTAATGGGGATAAGCTAGCAACCTTCTCAGTACAATCAGGAGTGAAGCAAGGAAGCCCATTAACACCTCTGTGGTACTAGAAATGTTAGCTGTAACAATAAGAGAAGAAAAAGAAATTGAAAGAATTAGAATAGGTAATGAAGAAACAAGACTATGACTTGTTTTAGATAAAATGATGTTATACTTAGAAAATCCTAGAGAATCAAGTAAAAAAAAACATACTTGAAATTATTAACAACTTTAGCAAAGTTGCAGAATACAAAGTAAACCCACATAAATCATCAACATTTCTTTGTTACCAACAAAGCCCAGCAGCCAGAAAGAGAGAAATCCCATTTAAAATAACTTTAGACAAAATAAAATATTTGGGAGTCTACCTGCAAAGACAAACCCAGGAACTATATGAACACAACTAGAAATCCTTTTCCACACAAATAAAGTTAGAATTTAACATTGGCAAAATACTAATTGCTCATAGGTAGAGTGAGCCAATATAACAAAAATAATAATTCTACCTAAATTAATTTATTTTATAGAGCTATAAAAATAATTTTTAAAAATTCATCTTAAAAAAGAAAAGCTCAAATATATCAATGGAATCAAGTTGGGGGGATGCAAAAGAAGACTGTTTAACCATGCCAGATCTCCAACTATATTATAAAAGAGCAATTATCAAAACAGTCTGGTACTCCCTAAGAAATAGAGTGGTTGGATCAGTGAAATAGACAACCTGCAAAGTACATTAGAGTAAATGATCCTTGTAGACTAGTATATGATAAACCCAAAGATGCAAGCTCTTTTTGAAACAAAAACTCATTATTTGACAAAAAACTGATGGGAAAATTGGAAAACAGTAAGGTAGAAACTAGATATAAGCCAACATCTCATACTGTATAATAAGATAAAGTTAAAATGAATACATGCTTTACAAATAAAGGGTGATATCATAAGCAGATTAAGAGAGCATGGAATCGTTTGTCAGATCTGAGGATAAGGAAAGAGGTTAGAACCAAAGAAGATATAGACAGCATCATAAAATGTAAAATAGATATTTTTGATTATATAAAATTAAAGAGTTTTTCAGAAACAAAATCAATGAAACCAAAATTATAAAGAAGGCAGAAAACTGGTGGGGGACAAAATTTTGCAACAAGTGTCTCTGATAAAGGTCTCATTTCTCAAACATATAGAAAATTAAGACAAATTTGTAAAAATGCAGGTGATTCCCCAACTGATAAATGAAAGGATATGAACAGGCAGTTTTCAGACAAAAAAATTAAAACTAGCTGTAGTCATATGAAGAAATACTTGAAATCACTATTGATCAGAGAAATGCACATTAAAACAGCTCTGAGGTACTACTTAATACTTATAAGAGTAGCTAATATGATTTCTTTTAAAAAAGGAAAAATTTGGGGAGATCTGGGAAAAAAACAAGACATTAATGCATTGTTGCTGGAGTTGTGAATTCACCCAACCATTCTGGAGAGCAATTTGGAACTATATCCAAAGGGCTATCAAACTGTCTATACCCTTTGATCCAGAAACACCACTTCTAGGTCTCTATCCCAAAGATCCCCACCTCTGCAAAAAAAGGGGGAAGGGACCTATTTGTACATAAATATTTATAGCAGTTCTTTTTGTGATTTAGGGTTTTTTCATCCAAAGGACACAGAAAACAGGCTGCACTGGTCTTCAGAAAGAGTATTAGAGGGGCGGCTAGGTGGCACAGTGAATAGAGCACCGGCCCTGGAGTCAGGAGGATCTGAGTTCAAATCCAGCCTCAGACACTTAACACAAAAACTAGCCGTGTGACCTTGGGCAAGTCACTTAACCCCAACTGCCCTCCAAAAAGCAAAAAAAAAAAAAAAAGAAAGAGTATTAGAACTGGACTAGAGGATGGGGGTTGGAATAGCCCCCACCACAAAGGCTGTAGGGAGGGCCAAGTTAAATCTTGTAAGTCAAGCATTCTTTTGGGACATTGGGATGAAGGCAACATAGTCATAAAAACATTGACTCTTAAGTCAGAGGACCTGAGTTCAAGGCCCGTTTCTGAAAACTTACTAGTGAGGTAATTTGGGACAAGTCAGTTCATATCCCTGGGCCTCAGCGTCCCCATCTGTAAAGTGGAAGGGTTGAATTGGGTGGCCTCTGAGATTTCGCTGAGCTCCAGAGATAGAATTCTAAATTCCTCTTCAGAAGGAGGAATCTCATCAGTTAAGAGTCAGAGGTCTCTTTCTTCTTCACAATCTTTTCCTCCTTTATCCTTCTGAAATCTTCCCCTTATTGACCTATAAACTCCCCAGCTGGCTTTTTACCTAGGCCAAGAATCCTGTATGGAAGAGAAAAGATGACTCTTACT
Source organism: Pseudocheirus occidentalis (assembly GCA_028646575.1). NCBI lineage: Eukaryota > Metazoa > Chordata > Mammalia > Diprotodontia > Pseudocheiridae > Pseudocheirus > Pseudocheirus occidentalis. The sequence goes on from CM053597.1 coordinate 2,959,774, forward strand.
TGGGCACCATGCACTCATCTCGTCTTCTCTTCACTTTGCTGCACACTGACCTTAGGACATTCTTTTCCTCTGATGTCTTCTTCAGACCATTCATAGGACTACACGGGATGAAGTCTGCATCTTAGCACAAGAATCTTCTTTTTTAATTAGAGCATTTATTTTTAGTTTTCAACATTCACTTCCATAAGTTTATAATTTTCTCTCCCTCCCTCCTCAAGATGGCCGCCAATCTGATATGGGCTCTACACATACATTCCTGTTAAACACATTTTCACATTAATCATGTTGCATAGAACAATTGTGATGAATGGGAAACACAATGAGAAAGAAAAAAACAAAGGAAGACAGTAGTCCGCTCCGTTCTGCCTTCTGACTCCATAGTTCTTTCTCTGGTGGCGATGGTGTTCCCCACCGTGCATCCTTTGGACTTGTTCTAGGTCCTTGTGTTGCTGAGAACGGCTAAGTCCATCAAGGCCAGTCCTCACACATGGTGGCCGTTACTGTGTACAATGTTCTTCTGGTTCTGCTCCCCTCACTCGGCCTCAGTTCACAAAAGAATCTTCTTAAGAACAGCAGCAATCAGAGCTAACGCTTCAATGGTGCTTGCTATGTTCTAGGCACCATGCTGAGTGCTTGGCAAATCGCATCTCATTCTGAGCCTCACAACCCTCGGAGGTAGGTATTATTAAGAAACTGAGTCAAATAAAAAAGCAAAGACAATAAATAAGACAAACAAAGTGTCTTGTATCAGGTTCACACAGCTAGTAATGTCTGAGTCTCGCTGACTCTGGTCCTGGAGCTCTATAGTCAGCACCACAACTCTGGGAACCCCTCCTCCCATATCCCAGCAGGGGGTTGCCCCTAGCCAACTAGTGTGCTGCCTGTTGTTCTCTGTAGGCACTCTGGTCCACACACAGCAGGAAGCAGCAGTGAACAGGCCCTGCAAGGAAATTCTGTGCGACCTTGGGCAGGTCATTGTCTTTCCTTGAGCTTCAATTCCCTCCTGTATGAAACGAAGCTGGTAGGTGGTAAGGCAGAGACTTGTCCCCAGAAGATCTGACTCCAGATCTAATGGACTTTCTCTTGCATTACAAAAGTGGAAGAACAAATAGTATTTTTTTCCTCTAATTGATAAAGGGCTCAAGGCAAAATATGTTGATAAAAACTTTGGAGAGTAGCATCAACTTCTTGAACTTTGCACCCACAGTTCTACAACAGTGACCAGGGTGCCAGAACACACAGAAAAAGCAGAGGGGCCCTTCAACCCAACCAAGACCAGCACTACCTGTTTGGGAAGCAGGGAATGCTTGTGTTCCACTTTCCCAAGATCACCCCTGGCCTTGGGTCATTCAAAGTTTGACCCGGACACACAAAGTCAGCAATAAAGTATTTATGCTGAACTTGAGGGTTTCCAAAGCACTTCCCATAGTTTATCTCACTTGAACCTCCCAACAACCCTGGGAGACAGAGGTCATTATCACCACCTTTTTGTATTTAAAGGGACTGGGGCTGAGAGGGATTAACTACATTCCCTCAAGTCACACAATTTGGTCTCAAGTCTGTCTGTCCCCAAGCCCTCTATCCATTGTGCCACCTAGTTGCCTCTAGTAGGTCCTCAACATTTGTTGAATGAATGAATAGATGAACTAAGAAGACCGTCCCATTATTGCATGGGTTTATCAGTGCCAGAGTATGAATGAGTTCTCCTGAAGGAAACTCTTAGAGTCCATTTCACTGCCTCCTGCTAAGAGAGAAAACCACCCATATAAGACAGTCAAGGCCCAAGTGCTTGAACGTGGCAGTAATCTAGAGGAGCAGGAAAAGTTCCAGTGAAGAACTTTCTGAAGTTTTCAAATTGTTTTGACACTATCAGTAAGCCTCCATTCCAGAGCTGTGGTGAATTTTTCCTTGCCTGAAGGAAGTATTCCTCTTTTCCCTTTCTATCTTCAAAGCAACATATTTAAGGATCAAAGCTGAATCGGTTCCACTTATCCTGGTCACTCAATATTATATTAAGTTAGAAATTTTTTAAAATGTTGGTTTCGAGTTAAGCTGCTCATTTTGAGTTCTGCATGGTCATAGTGGGGCAAGGGGAAGAGGGGAAGATGGAGATCCCAGGGAGATGCCCTACAGGATATTACTTTATGGTATGCTTAAAGAATGAAGACGTGAAAACCATTCTTAATCACATACTCTGTGCCAGGAGTGAACAGGACCACATGGCTGCCAATGAAATGATCCACCAGGAGCGATGGCAGTTTTGGGTTCATTATTATTCCTAGAATCAGAGACAGAAAATTAGAGAGTGGGGAGGAGGCTTGAGGAGAAGAGGATCAAAAGGGAGCAGGGCTGGCCTTGAGCAGAGATGCACAGGAAATGGTTGGGGTGAAAGAGAATGGGCAGGGGTAGGGCCATCTAGACATAGTAAGGTCTAGTCCAAGAAGACAGTGGCACTTAAGGCTGGGAAACTGGATAATGCAGAAATCAAGGGAAAGGATTCTAGAAATCCACTCTCCTCAGGGTGGATGAGAAAGAGGGAAGGAGACAATGCCCCAGTGAGAGCCACACATTTTTTTTCACATTAAATTTATTTACTTTTTAGTTTACAACATTCAATTCCACAGTCCCTTGAGTTCCAAATTTTCACCTCCTCCCTCTCCTCCCCACTCACCCCCCGTGGAGGAATGCCATCTGATATAGGTTCTACAAATACCTTCAGCCTAACATTTTGGCAAATCGCATCTCATTCTGAGCCTCACAATCCTCGGAGGTAGGTATTATTAAGAAACTGAGTCAAATAAAGAAGCAAAGACAATAAATAAGACAAACAAAGTGTCTTGGATCAGGTTCACACAGCTAGTAATGTCTGAGTCTTGCTGAGTTGTAAAGAAGAATTATAACCAATGAAATAAAGAAAAAAGAAGGAACAAAAAAAGAGAGAACAAGTAGTTTGTTTCAGTCTGCATTCAGACTCTGTAGTTTTCACTGGATGTGGACAGCCCTTTCCATCAGGAGTCTTTTGGTGTTGTCTTATAGCCTTGCATTGCTGGGAGCAGTCTATCAAAGCTAGTCATCACACATATGATGTCTCTGTAATTGTGTACAATATTCTCCTGGTTCTGCTCTCCTCACTCAGCATCGGTTATGTAAGTCTCTCCAGGTTATTATGAAGTCTGTCTGCTCCTCATTTCTTATAGCATGATAGCATTCCATTAAATCATATATCATAACTTGTTTAGCTATTCCCCAATTGATGGGCGCTCCCTTTATTTCCAATTCTTTGCCACCACAAAAAGAGCTGCTGTAAATATTTTTGTACATATGAGTCCTCTCCCGCTTGTATGATATGATCTCTTTGGGATAGAGCCTTAGAAGTGGTACTGCTGGATCAAAGGGTATACACATTTTTATTGCCCTTTGAGAGAGCCACACATATTTTGATGGCTCTGGGTTCCACTAATGTGGAATGATGCCCATTCATACTTCCTTGTTGTGCTGGACATTGGTCCAGGGCCTCTCATGAAACCCCCAAGGCCTGCCTGCCTCACAGCCTTCGGAGACCTCTCCTCCTGTTCACTGGACATTGAATGGATTCCATAACAGCAAAAGACAGACCATCACTGATTCTTCACTGCATTTTCATTTGTCATTATTCTGAATTTGACAAACACCGAGTGGCAGGAGCCCTTTGATATGTGATCAGCAAAGGGGATTTTATATGGAATCTTTGTTGTAAAACGCTTGCTTTTTTAAAGCACACAATAAATTCCATGCCTCAGTTTGCTGCCTGTCTCACTCGGCATTTCCATCTGCTCTCTTTTCTGTGTGCTTTGAAAATGCTTCTTCCTCTTTTTCTTCTTTTCTTGTGTTTGTTTCGGCAGCTCCCCCATTCTCAACAACCACATCCCAATTAAAACAAGAAACAAAAACCTTCCCTTGTGGTCACACAAAACCAGTCCACACATCAGTCATGTCTGAAAACACGTCGCTCTCTGTCCCCTTGGCTCTCTCCCGACTCTGCCGAGAGAGAGGCAGCGTGTCTCATCATCGGAAGCCCTCTGCTGCCAGAACTGGGAGTTGCAACTATTAGGATTCTCAGGTTTTTCACTGATGTTCTTTATGTTGTTATAGTTAGTGCATCATGGTTCTCCTGGCCTTGGTCACCTCATTCGACATCAATCCATACAAGGCTTCCCAGGGTTTTGGTTTATGGGTTGTCGGTTTTTTTCTGCATCTACCCCTTTCATCTCTTCTTGCAGAGCAACAGTCGCATTCAAGTGACGTGTTCAGAAACTTCCAAATTGATGGGTAACTCCAGTTTCCAATTCTTTGTTAGAAAAATATAATAATGAAGCTACTACAAATATGATCATACATATTGGTCTTTTTCTCCCTCTATTTGATTTCTTTAAGGTATATACCTAACACAGTGGCGTTGCTGAGTTAAAGTGCGCGTGTGTGTGTCCCATACATACAAAATTTAGCAACTTTTTGAATATAGTTCCAAATTGCTTTCCAGAATAGCTGAGCCAGTTCGTAGCTCTACCAATAGTGCATTGGTGTTCCTGTCATCCCACAATCTGTCCAACAATTGCCATTTTCTTTTTACCAGGTGTCAATCTAATGAATGTGAGGTAGAATTTCAGGCTTGTTCTAATTTATGTTTCTGTTATTATCAGATTTGAAGCATCTTTATATGGTTGCTAATAGTTTACATTTTTCCCTTGAAAATTGTCCACTTATATCTCTGCTTATTGTCTGCTTATTATCCTTTTGGGGAACGGTTCTTGTTTTCATATATTTTGAACAAGTCCTTGTATGTCTTGGATAATAATAACAAAAACACTGAGAAACTCTACGGCTTGCAAAGTGCTTTCCATGTGACATTTTGTTTGGTCCTCACAACAAGCCTATGAAGTTTTTGATGTTCAATCATGTATGAACTCAACACATGCACGGGCAGTACCATGATGATGAACAGTGCTTAAGACTAGCACTTCGCTACGCTATTTATTTAATTATTGTCAAATAACAATGTTAGCTGACATTAGGATTTTATGCTCTCTATGTTTTTCAGTTAATTATGTGAAGTTGCTCAATGCTGTAGAAGCTCACCTGTCTGCTCCCTTTTCAAATGTTCACTAAGAAACTTTTTAATATGTTGGTAGACTATTCACTTTGAAATGCTGTAACACTGGGAAAGTAGACACATGACTCAGTAGTGCTGATCTTATTTGTCATATTTTTGGTAACAGTAAAGCCTGATATGATTTTTTTCTAAGAATGGTACTCCCTACTATTCTGAATAACTTGAGAATCTATTCCTCCATGCCCTTAAAATGGTCATCTCTAGCACAGACCTCAAGGAATATTTGCTCCAGTCCCAGAACCCTTCCCATACTTTTCCTCAGAAGAATATTTCAACTGTCCCATGTAGCACATCATGGAGTATAATTAGAGTCTAGAGGCAGTGGTTTCATTGTCCCTGACAGACGAAAGAGATCAAAAGAAATAATATTTGCAGACCATTTTGATTGTCCATCAGTTTGCTGTGCTTCTAATTGTATAGCTAAAATTCTCACAATCATTTTCTTCAGTTGGGTCTTTCATGAAGCTTTCTATAAACATTTTCAATCTATTGCTTTTCATGGTTTTATGGGATGGGATTTGCACCATCTGCTTTCAGGCCATAGAATTTTCTGTAAGTTAGTTGTCATTGCTTTCTCCATCTATCATGTTGGCAAGGAAGTCGAGTGGTTATTGACTCTGGTGGCCTCTAGTTTCTTTTGATCTCTTCATTGTGGGGATTTATGTCAATATCTTTAAAGCTCCTGGGGCAGCTAGGTGGTACAGTGAATAGAGCAACTGCCCTGAAGTCAGAAGGACCTGAGTTCAAATTTGGCCTCAGACACTTAGCACATACTAGCTGTGTGACCTTGGGCAAGTAACTTAACCCCAATTGCCCTGCCCTCCTCCACCCCACACCCCCCAAAAAAACCCTAAATAAATAAATAAAGTTTCTTAGAAAACCAGTGTTAGTATCTGTTGTTTCATTCATTTCCCATTTGGGGGCATGCATTTTTAGCTGCATCAGTTTGGACTTCATATGTACCCCTCTTAAATTCATCTTCTTCAATCTAAGCTAATTCTCCATCGTGATAAGAGCCTTGGGTATCCAGCCCTTAAATACCTTGGGTATTCACTGTGTGTGCCAGCTTTGTTTCATCTGAAAATTGAATAAGGATGCTATCTTTGCCATCATCCAAGTGATTGTTATCATTTGCTAACAATCCTATTGCATAGGATCAGGCACAGATCCCTAGGGTCCTTCACTAGAGACCTCTTTCCAAGTTGAAATTAGATTATTAAGGGCACTACTTAAGTCTGACCATTCAGTCTGTTCCAAATCCATATAATTGCTTTGTCACTGAGCTCAAATCTTTCTATATTTTCCAAAATGACAAGAGATATCACCATCAAACCAGATCAATAACATTCCTCAAATCTAAGAGTTTAGTAATCCTGTCAAAAAGTTACAGGAGCTTAACCTGGCGCAGCCAGTTTTTAAGGAAGTCATATTTTTTTAAATTTATGATCACTACTCTTTTTTTCATATGTTCACTAACTGTCCCATGGTACCTTCCAAATCTTCTCAAGAATCAAAGTCACTTTCAGTAGTCTCGAATTCTCATATTGTATTCTCTTAGGAACCCCACCTTATTTCAGAAAATCCAGATACCCCTTGCCCTTCTCTAGCTCCTCTCTTATTTCCATCACTTTTCAAATATCAGTAGCAATGACTCAGCAGCACACCTACCAGTCCTTCCAGGATCTAAGGTCACTTGGGTCAGGGGCTTTGAACCAATCAAGAGCAGCTCAGCTCTCTCTTACCATTCTGGTCTTGGCTATCAGCTCTCTCTAGTCATTTCTCCAATTCTTTCCAGCCCAAAAGTAACTGACCTTGGCAAATACAAAGGCAACCAAAAAACTAAGAAGTTAATTGTCACTTAGCAATGCCCCCTCCCCCACAGCAGCAGCTCTAGCCACCCTGAGGTCACCTTTCCTCCAATGCAGCTTTAAAAACAATCCAGCAACAGGCTTTGCTGTTGTCCTTAGCTTCCCTCATCAGCCTCAGATCATGTGGGGCCTCAGCATCCTCAGCACAGCCTTCTAGCAGCCTGGCAAACTTTCTGTTATCTGCCCTTGGTTCTATCTCCAGTACTGATCTTTGTTTCAATCCAAGTTGATTGGTGAGTTCTCAGTGAATCCACATCCATCTCTTCAGACAACTCTTGTTTTTGTTCTCAGCAGTGATTATTTTTCCTTGTGTCACCATAAGGCTTTCAATGCCTTTTCAAGTTACTTCCCCCATACACTACCACAGATTGCTAGCACTTTTGCTCATTTTTGCCCAAAAAGCCCATATTGACAGAGAACTGCTCCTCAAATTTACATCACCTGCAGTTAGGAGTTGGTGGCATTACAGCAATGAACATCGACAAAAGCTTTCCCAAAACCCCTTGCAGGAGAGATGATGCTACTACTTTTCTTTGAACATCATTAGGAACCATTCTTTGGACACTAAGTGTTATCTAGACAGGAAGAGGTGCATTTGGAGGAAGCAGCTATGGACAGTGAGTGGATCTGAAATGAGGTCACTTGAGCACTGGTTGAAAGAAAGGGAAGTTTTAGCAGAGAGATTATGGGGTTTCCAGGGGATCTGATAGATGTCTAAGTATTCAAATATAGCATCACATGGAAAAGGGGTTAGATTTACTCTGCTTGGCCCCTGAAGGCAGAACTAAAACCACTCACTAGGTCCACAAAACGAGAAGGCAAGATTGTCCTCAATAGAAGAAGAAATTTCCCAACAATTAGAGCTTTCTATCCATGGAAATGGCCACCTGGTAAGACAGAGACGCAAAGACCTAGGGATATTCAAGAAGAGACTAGATAGCTACCCTTCAGAGATATTGGCAAGGGGATTTGTGCTTCACATCAGTGGTTGAACATATGACATCTGAGGATTGTTGAAGTTCTAGGACTATGAGTTTCTGATGTTACATGAGTAAAATATAAAAGGAAGAGAGCAGTCAACAAAGTCCAGGAGAAGATGTTCACATTTAAAGCTCTCTGTCCTTTTTCTGAAATTTACATTAAAAATCAATGGGGAAAAGCTGCCTCTGTTTTATATGACCTAAAGAAGAGCATCAAATTGATGACCTGCCCCCAACTTTATGAATGTCCAGATGCCACTAGCTAATTACCTCTTACCTCTTTCTTTGTATTACTGGGAAGACCCATGGAGAGCAGAGAGAAAAGATTAACCTCAAACCCATAAGCAATCAACTTCTTTTTTTTTTAAGGAAAGCAGGGGAATTGGGGTTAAGTGACTTGTCCAAAGTCATAGGGCTAGTTTTTTTGTGTTAAGTGTTTGAGACCAGATTTGAACTCAGGTCCTCCTCCTGACTCCAGGGCTGGTGCTCTATTCACTGTGCTACCTAGCTGCCCCCAGCAATCAATTTCTTAAAAATATGTATGTGAGGTGTGTGTGTGTGTTACTGGAATTAGGATTCAAAAGAAATCTGATTCTATTCTATAGCATGCATAGGCTATGTGTTTCCACATTTAGGGGCAGGGAAATGGAGGGAAGAAACAACAACAGACTTAACTCCAAAGATGGCTTGTTATATTTCAAAGGAGGAAGAGGAAATGTCCAAGACACTAATGTCTAAAGAGCTCAGGTGGAGAATTTACAATGGGCTCACATAAATTAACTCAATTAAGCCAGGTCATTGATAACCGCATGGACTGCAACAAGAATAGTCCTGCCCATTGTACAGATGGAGAAACCTCGACCCAGGGAAGCTGTGACAGTCAAAGATGCTTCTTTCACCTCATTGTTTCTCTATACCCCAACACCATGAAGCACAAATATCCCAGCTCCCTACTTCATCTTTCAGGCAAGTCAAATGACCTGAGTTTCTTCCAATCAGCCCTCCAAGACATATCTCTGATGAATGACGAACCCTCACAGAAGCAATACTACTGTGTGTCACCACATGCCACCTCCATATGCTATCTTCTCCTTCCTCCCATGGGGTTTGGGAATTATTATTGGGTTTCCAAAGGAAATCTGAAATACAGTGTAAGATTGACCTCTGGGGGAAAAAGATTTTGCCTAATAAGAGGAAATGTTCATTTGCATTTCCAAATTGGAAAGCCTGTTTAATTAGATCCGAAAAAAAATCCAAAGACATCAGAGAGCTGAGAAATAAACAAGACTGCAACAGAGTGAAGTTTGGGTATCACTACTTCAGTTTGCCCTTCATTCATCCATTACTGTCTTATATGTGACCCATGGTAAGAACAAAGCCAATGACTTCAGAAACCTGAAGGAGTGCAGCTTGTAAGGTTCTGTTAAAACTTGCTGATCCACATTGGAATCCATTGAATAATTTAATGGAGTCCTGTGTCCACCCCTCCCCCAACTGTCCCTCCCCTATTTAAAACAATGGTGGCAATAGAGCCTATGAAATAAGGGGAGGAAGGGTTGAAACAGTCACTGAGGACAAATGAGATTATGGATAGGAACAAGAGATTAGAAGAGCACCTAGAACAGAGACTTAGTGGCAAATGTTTATCAAGCAGATCTCTAGAAGAAAAGATAAAGTCACAGGACATAATTTTAAATTTAATCTGGATTATAACCATCACTTTTTTAAGTCACTCTAGACAATCAACAAAACCATAAATAAATCCCTGATTTGTATATAGCATTTGCTGATATCTGAGATGTAAAGGCTCATACTGAAAATGTAACAACCAGCTGTGTAACAGTGAAAATGTAACAACAAACCAAAATAAGCTGGCCCCAGTACATCCCTGGGTAACACCCACAGTTGGGAGCATGATATGGATGATGAGTCAACAAAAGAGATAAATTGAAAAATTCCTGTCAACTCGTGTCTGCCAGCCAAGTTCCCAGGCAGTGGACCTTCCTTCATTCCTACTCTGGCCTTCGGGAAAACAGTAAAGGAAGTAAAAAGAAGATTCCTGTCTAGGGATGTTCAACGAGCTTAGAAACTCCTCATTCCAACAAGGCACCAAACACCATGGTAAGCCGCTGCTAACGCATCCCTGAAAGCTTCTCTCTTCTGGCAGAATGAGCCCTGTAGAGCGGCTCCATGCTGCCCAGGTGGGAACTGTAAATCACACAGGAAAAGAGATTCAGGACCCAGTCCAATGAACCCTGACACTTTCTTTTCCTATGGGATCACAAAGTAGCTTGATTTTCAGTAAAGTCATTGACAATATTTACTTTTTCCCAGTGGTGGATTTCATGTCTTCATATTGAAACAAGCAAAAGTAATCTCAAAAAAGACTCCAAAACACTAAACACATCAAATCTCAAAAAAGTTCTTGAAAGGCTAAACAATGAGCCAAGTGGACCAAGACCCAATTTAGTAAATGTAAATGTAGGACTTTCCAAATTTTACATTTGTCAAAATGTCTAAAAAATTCACTGGAAAAGTTCCAAATGGGGGAGTACGGACAGACAACATGGGAAACATCTGGAAGGTGGAGCGAGTTGACAGAAAGTACCATGTGAGTCAACAGTGTGAGCTGACACTCCAAAAGCTGATGCCACTGTGGGCAGCATTGATAGAAGCAGATGGCCCAGACGAGGGAGATCTTCACACCAGGCCATGTATCTGGCTTTCTTATACAGTATCAGGAGGATTACACTGAGTTTGGGGCACCACATTTTGGGGAGAGCATTGAGTAAATGGAATATCCAGAGAAGTGGAGCCATGACAGTGAGAAAAGAAGTCATGCTGTAAGAAGATAGGTTGGAAAAATGATGTGTTCAGCCTGAAGAAAAAAAAGTGACTGTTTTTAAGTATGTGACAGACAGGCAGTCACATGGTAGAGAGAGCTGACTTGTTCTGACTGGACCTAGAAGACAGAAGCAGGAGCCAGACAAACAGATGTGGGTTCAACATGAAAGACACTACTTTGGAGAGTTATCTCAAACTGGGATGGGCTGCCTTGTGAGGCAGCAGACTCCCTCTACATGGTGTTCTTCAGCTGAATGCTGGAGTACCAGTTGAGGATGTAGCTAAGGGACATGATTCATCCACACAGGTTGGACTCAATGCCCTCTGAGATCCCTTTCAACACTGAGTTTATGTGATTGTGTCCTCAAGCCTAAGCCACAGTTTACATGAAGTATACATACTTCATGATTGATTCCGATTCTGATGTTGGAGAGGAAAAGGAAATTCTGAATCGATTCAGCCAAAAGCCTGGGAAGTTCCTGGGGCACCAAAGCCCATATAACAGATGGACATAAAAGAGGAAAGATTGACTTTCTGGCATGCTATCAATCTAAGGGCTCCTATAGGAAGGTGCTCAGTGAGATTGTTTTCCAGACAAATGGAACTCCAGACTTCCATGAAGGCTTGAAATAATAATGGCTACTATGCATATAGTGCTTACTATTTAACAGGAACTGTGCTAAATGATTTACAATGATCATCTCCTTTGATCCTCCTTACAACATGCAGAAGTAGGTTCTATAATCCCATTTTACAGATAAAGAAACTGAGGCAAATAGAAGGTAAGTGACTTCTCCAGGGTCACTCAATTGATAACTATCTAAGACTGGATTTTACTTCAGGTCTTCTTAAGTCTTGGGCTGGTGTTCTATCCACCTACTTTGAGAGAAGTATCATCTCTCCCATGAGTGGCCAGCCAAAAGCTGGACATGGACTGTTCGGCCCAGGAGTTTCTGTGAGGGTCTGCATCTGGAAAGAAGGACTACCCCAGAGATCCTTTATCCACAGTGGACTAAAACAGGGGCTTCTGTAGCCTTCTCTGGCTGTCTCTGTGTCACAGGCACCTATGACCAACCACTCTTATGAATCAGAACAGAGTGTAGAAACAACATTCTGAAAATTATAGCCTAGGCCAATGCCAGAGATTCCTTCTTGATGTTAAACTAAGCCAAGGATACTCATTAGATCTTGAGGAGCCACTGAAATTCAGGTTACCAAATTCCAATGTCTTATCTGCTAGGTCAGAGTCTTCTCAGAGGTCACTAACTTCCATAACCTCGTTCTAAACAACATATGAATTATCTGAAATGCAACTGACTCTCCCAAATGGCCAGCCAGAGGTAGGAACTCTGAAATATCATAGCCATATTGCCAGTAGTCAGGGGTCTCTTCCCATCTTTGAAGGTCTTTCACTTATATTCCCCTGACCTCACAGTACTTGACCAAACCATAGGATCCTGCCTCTTTAATAAATCAGGAAGAAGCAAGGCAAGCAGATTCCCAAGCCTATAGGGGCACCAAGGGCCTATGAATATTTAAAAAGGTCACTGTCTCTACTTGTTCAGTCCAGATTTACTGACTGCCTTCCAGAGGAGCTGATTCATCTTTGGATTCTGGTGCCAGTGTCCCTAAATAAAGCCAGCAGAAGGGAACATTGCATCTGTTCCTTGCAAGTGAGATGTACTAATGGACAACCAGACATTTCTGAAAGTCCTCTGTGAAGGTCCTGGAGCACTGTCTTGGTGCAAGTGGTCTTCCTATGCTCCTTTTGCTTGGAGCTTTAATTGCCTAGAATAACCAATAGGTACCGCTATTCAAATTGGGGAGCCCAAGAGAAACTTTGGAAAAAGGATCTCTGAAAGTTATTGTCATTCTGAAACATGCAGATCTACCCCCAAAAAAGTGGAGACCCTAATAGCTCTGTCTTGCCCATAACAATACACAATATCTTGAATCATTTCTAAGGATTTTCAAAATCTCTGGGCTCTTGTTTTTATCATCATTCCTACTGAGTCACTGTTCTGAGTCACCAGACACGTTAGTAAAGTGGATGACATTCACAAGGAGTTCACACTGGGAGGGGGGAACCTGGAAGGTGACTCCTGTATGCTTCCTTGTCTTCATAAAAGGCAGAGAAAACTTCAAGAGCCAGTTTACCTCAATCCTCCACAATGCACAGCCCTCAAATGACCTCCTTTGGCCTTCAGTTAAAAATTGTCTTAACATCACTAGTCTTTTTCTCTTTGCCAGCGAAATGCTTGCATTATTTTTTAATTTTACTACCATGAGAACCTTAAGAAATAAAGAGATGTTTTCAGGTTGATGGAAAACCCAGACATGAGTCCATTTCTTTGTCTCAATATTCTGTTTTTTATCCCCTTTGTATTTTAATAGTTCTTCAATGAACTAGAAGGAACCCAAGGAGACATTGAGTCCAGCTTGACTATTTTGGAAATGAGGACAGAAAGAGAAGTGATTCAGCCAACGTCTCATAGGTAATAAGAGGCAAAGCCAAGATTCAGACTCAGGTCCTCTTACTCCATACAGAGTACACTTTCCTCTGCTCTTCATAGTCTGAGAAGAAAGGCCTACCCTGATGAGGAATCACAAAATAACAGGAGCACTGAATTGCAACCACTGAGTGCAACAAGGAGTGTCACAGCCTTCTAGAGAATGTAATCCCTACTTTGGGCTGGGAAAAGGGATGTCAGAAGATCTATTCCAGTGAACAACTCTTCGACTTGACTCCTGCTCAACACATGGGAAGGATTTAATAAATGCTTTTTGATTGATTGACTTTTACACAACTTCTTCAACTAACTCCATTCACAGGATCAAATCCCAGTTTTTATCACTTATTATGTGCATCACCTTGGGTAAATCACTAAAGATCTCTTGGTCTCAGAGTTGGTAAATATGACTTTTAACCTTCTACCTAGCTCTAAGTCAATGATCTTAATAGTTTAATACGTCTAAAGGCATAAGGATAAAATACAGAAGAACTGGCTCATAAAGCAGGGGGGAAATGTGGAGGGGGTAACAAGACCTCAGAAGTCATAGTACATGATGCAACTAAACCAGGTCATCCCAAGAGCATCTATACATTAAACTGGAAAGAAGACAGCTCACAAGAAATGAAACAACTCAGCAATTCTAAAGCAATCTACTCACCAACAGCAATAACATCCAACATTTATATATGCTTTAAGACCTACAAAATATTTTACACATATGTCCACTGATCTCCATAATAATCCTGTGAATTGATCATTATTCACTTATGAGTAAATTGGGATTGGGTATGTGAAAGTGCCTGGCTAAGGATACACAGCTAGTTAAGTGGCTAATGGGGCATCCCACACGTTATCTCCTCTTCCACACTGCCTCTCCCAAATGATGACAATGGAACCACCACGTTAGAATCCTAACTCCTTGGTTGTTTCCTGATGTGCTATGGAAGGAAATTAAAATGAAACCCAAGAAATGGAAGCAAAAAAAAGAGCAACTGAACCAAGTCGAGATCAGGGCACCTAGGCAGGAGACAGTTCATACTGGGATTCATTTTCAAGATATTGCCAAGGAGGGACAACTCTTAAAAGAATAAAAACAGTCACACACCTAGAATGGAAACTCTTACCCTCCCCCAGGCAAGCAATAAGCCATCAGGATGTTTAGGTCAATAGGCCTTTGTTTTCATCTCTTCTTTTCAAAAAGAAAAGAAAGTTTATTAAACCTAACTCTGAATACCTCGATGGTATCCTTGATGAAAAGAGAATTGGGGAGAAGGTAGGTTTTGCAAATTATTTTCTACAGGTGACACACAACATTGCAAAATATAGAGAATATAAGATCCTACTGAGTTCATTATTTACTAGCTAGAATCAGAAGAACCAAATCCAATCTCCCCTCCTACAAGATGTAAGTGAAGGTAATACACAATTCCTTTATTGATGCAACATAAAAAGACAACTTTGTTCAACAAGTTTCTGATCATCACCATCAAGTAAGGAATAAAACAGGAAAATGGAAACTTCCCAAAAAATTTCACCAGTCTTGAAGGATGTTCTTCTCAGAGTTCAAATGAAAGTAGGAATCCCTACAGATGGAGTCATGGTTGGCAGACTTCTCTTCAATAATAAATAGGAATCATACCTTCCCTTCACATGGTGCTTTCCAGGGGACAAACACTTTCCTACCCCTTAGCTTATTTGCACTAAATGACACCACACAAAGAGAGAGATACATGCAAAGACATATATACATACAAACACAGAGAAATACATACAAACACACACAACACATACACGTACACATACTATTCTTTGGGCTTTATTTACTTATTCAACCACTTCTTTGTCACACAAATGCAGTTTCTGACTAATGTGATTGTCACAATTTTCTTCCAGTTTTGTCATTCCCCATAAAATTTAAGAGTATTCTTGACCTTGACTCTTGGGCCCCTCCCTCTCTGCTTTCTGTCTCCCTTCAGTGACACCTGATTGCTGAAGATGCTTTATTCATGGTTTCAAAAGCCCATTTCCAGTCATGTCCACTCTTCATCCCATCTAATTGCACAAGCCAAATTTCTTCATACTCTGTATTCAGTCCTTTTCTAGAACCTAACCAGGCAGCATTTATTTTGTTCCTTTGCTGCATTATTTCTGTAACTCTATTAAAAGAAGATCTATTAAGATGTCTACAGTGATTTGTTCTTGTCAGAACCTGGACTGTGCATTGCAGATGATCCTATTATTCTCCTGATATTTACAGATTCATTCTTAAGGCATATTTGTCTTAAAAATTTGCTAAGAAGCTGTAGCTGACTTAACAGGAGAGCATTTCAAGGACTTTTCCCCTACCCCACCAGAAGCTGATTACTATATTATTTCATTATTATACATGCACTTCTCCTACTTGATCCTGAACACTTCTTTTTTTTTTTTTGCTTTTTTTTTTGGAGGGCATTTGGGGTTAAGTGATTTGCCCAAGGTCACATGGCTAGTTTGTGTGTCAAGTGTCTGAGGCCGGATTTGAACTCAGGTCCTCCTGACTCCAGGGCCAGTGCTCTATTCACTGTGCCACCTAGCCACCCCTTTTTTATTGCTTTTTATTCCTGAACACTTCTTTTTAAGGAAGGTGACAGGTAGCCTGTCTGTCTACCCAATATAGAATGGAAAACTTACTCTGCTGTCTAAGTGACCCAGACCTCCTGAAGGACATTGCTCTGAGCACCATATAATAGTTTCTTCCAGACTAGACATTCAGATGATTATCTGATGGACTGGCATCCCAGGATCAGCCTTGGCAGAACAGAGACCTCATCAACCAAAGACACTGAATCTCTTTGGCCATAGCAATGCTCAGGAATATCAGTGGAAGCAGGGAACACTTGTGGCTTATATTGATGGAGAGAATGATTGCATCACAAGAACGTGGATTTTTTTTTGAAGTATTGATGTAGTCAGTTCCCTTGACACACCAGAACACTAAAGACCCATGTCAGCTTAGTGCATCCAGAGTTTCCATCACATGCTTTTCATCCATGGTAACTCATCAAGTCTGTGACAAGAAATGACATTGATCTTAGGCAGTGACAGTGAGAGAAGAACCCACTGATTCAACTCAGGAACCCAACAGAATGACAACTAAAAAAAACCTGCACACTGTTGACAAATTTTGTATCTTACAAGCCCATGATTTTGACAACCTACATATGTTTCCTCTAAGAAAATAATCTAATGCCATCCCCCAGGGAAAAGTAACCCAAAGTCAACGTTATAAAATGAAAGTGATGACAAGAGTCTCTGTTCACAAAGACGCTGGAAGAAACTAGAGAATTGGGCCCAACAGGTATGGTTTTTACAATCCACAAGATTTTCAGAGACTCCAGTCTTCTGAAATGCCCCAATGCTAGCAGTTTCCAAACAGAGGAAGTCTTTGGAGATATGGCAGCAAAGGCACAACAGATTGGTTTCCAGTGTGGTGAAACAATCCTTACAAACCAGCCAAGACAGAGTCCACCATTTCTACCGTTCCATCAGTATTTGATTGAGGCAGATTCCATTCAATGGAATCCCCCCTTAGTCAAGCCAACAAGCATTAAGCATCTGCTGTGAATAAGGCACTTTTTACACTCTACCTTGGTATTCTTTGCCCCATACTGGCTGGGTAAACAACATTCTGTTCACTCTCATCAGAAACCTGGCATTTAAATACATACTTAGAAGGCATCTAGAATAGCAAAGCACACACTGCCTGTGCTACTTTGGTTACCACTATAGTTCAGGGTTCCTTCAGCATTTCACGGCATTTCATGACTTCACCCATGTATGTCAAATTAGAGAAAAGCAGAGTTTGCAACATAATGTCTGAAAGCCATTTGTAAAATCATTCACTCTGATGTAAAGCCATCTCCAGTCTGCTGTTAAGCTCATCATAACAAAAAAAAAAAACCTATGAATGGTAGCCTGAGCATTTTACCTCTGGATTACAAGAGGCTTGAACAAGATACTCATGAACTGTAATACTTCCTGATACCAATTTCTCCCACACTAGTAAAATAGAAGAGCTGCCCTGGAGAAGAGAGTGTCATTGCCCTTATCAACCAGAGCAGCACAAGCATTTCTTTTTCCATCACAGGAGGTCAAGCTGTTGAATTCTGAAGGATTTGGAGGTGAACTGTCTTTAAGCAGCAGATAAAGAAAATTAAACTAATCTACAAGTAAACGAGAAATAAATGTATAAGAATGAATGAAAGGAACTGATCCAGTAAGTGTCTCATGATAAGCTGATATGAGGCCAAGGAAGAGATTTCTCCTTGGTGCTGGGCTGGGCCTTGGGAGGATTCCTCTGTTCTAAGATTTGGAGTTTCCTTTGAATTGTATCCAATTGTCAGAATTCAAATGCCCTTCCCCTTAAGGCTATCAACAAGTCCTCTCTAGGCACTCATCAAGGAAAGAGCTGTCCCATTTCTGGGCCAACAGAAATGTGAAAATGTCTGGAAACTGTATAAAAATATAATTTCCTAGCTTTTAATGCAAATTCTGTTACCATAATTACACGACAATTTAATTTCTCACCTGACGTACCACTTCATTGCTGGATTGTGGAATACTGACAAATGAAGAAAATACCTGGCCCCTAAGAGAGAGGGCAAAGGGTTGCTGGCACAACTCCTTGCAGGGAGGTCTCAATGGAACAACGTCTCCTTGATTCAAAGCTCCAAAGAGCTGTCAGTTCGTCCGGTGCAGTCATTGCTCACCCAGCACAAATCCCAAATCTCTGACACCTGAGGAGCTGAAGATGCCTTCTCTCTAAAGCCAGCTTGATGACAAGCCTCTCCAAATGTGGCTGACTACAACATGATGTTCAAATATGCACCGGACATTTTCTATTGGGACATTCTGATCCACATCCAGATTGATGTTAAAGAAATAAATATACCCACACTCATTCTAGATCTGCTAAAGTTTCTATTAGGATTCTAAGCAATTTAAAGCATAAAATGACTGAAAAACCTTGAGGAAAATCATACTAAAAAGATACTTTCAATCCAGAGCTATTTGACTCCTTCAAACCATCTTGGTCCCACATACAACCCCTTCTCTCCTCTGACACAACCATGACCCTGACTTAGGCTCCCACCATCTCACACCTACGCTATCTCAATAGCTTACCAGTTGGGCTCCCTGCCTTGAGTCTCTCTCCATTTCAAGATGCCTCAACTCAGCTGCCAAAGTGACCCTCCTAAAGTGCAAGCATGAACATGCCACCACAATAATCTATAAACTCCAGTGTCTCCCTATAACCTCAGAAGATAATATAGAATTTTCTGTTTAAGCATTCAAAGCCCCTCATAACTTGGTCCCTTCCTACTTTTCCCATCTTAACTTGTATTCCTTCTCCCCACTCTCCATGTACTCTACAATCTACTAGCACTGACCACCTTGCTATTCCTTGCAAAGCACCCTAACTCCCAACTAGTTGCCTTTTTTACCCACTATCCCCCTTTCCTGAAAGGTTCTCCCTCCTCACTGCTACTTCCTGACTTTTCTGACTTCACCTGTGGCTCAGCTCAAATCCCACCTTCTTCAAAAGGCCTTTACCAGTCCTCCCTTCCTTTCCTCACTACTGGTGCCTCCTGTGGGAGGTTGTTTCTCACTGGCATTTCATACGTAAGTTCATATATAATGTGAAATATACCTTTCCCATAACTTATAAGTTTGCATCTTGTCTCTTTCCTTATAATGTGAGCTTCCTGAGATCAGGGGCTATATTTTTGCCATTCTTTGTTTTCCTAGTCCTTGGCACAATGTCTGGCACATAGTAAGTTCTTCATAAATACTTTTTGAATAATTGATTAGAAGACCAAACACATATGAAAATCTTTTTTGCTTTGCTGCTGTGAGAAAGAATGATGGGGTAAATTCTCACATAAAAGAGGCAAGAAAAATCTTTTACAATGGAGGGGAAGATGGAAGGTTGTGGGTAGCATGTGAATCTTACTCTCATTGGAATTGGTTTAAAGATGGAACAATATACACACTCAATTGCACAGAGAAATCTATCCTACTCTGTAGCAAAGTAGGAGGGGAAGGGAATAAGAAAAGAGTAGGGTTGTAACAGAAAGGAGGGGAGATCAGGAGAGATGGTAGTCAGAAGCAAAACACTTTTAAGGAGAGACAGAGTAAAAGAAGAGAGAGAATAGAATAAATGGGGGGAATAGGATGGAAGGAAATACAGTTAACAGTCATAACTGTGAAAAAAAATCTATTTTGTCTATGCTACTTTTTAAGGATTTTTTCCCCTGAATTTTTGTACATATTCCTTCTGGTCAATTCTGTTTTTTAAGAAGTTCTTCTCTTCCATGGAATTTTATGCCTCTTTTATCATTTGGCTTATTCTGGTTTTTAAGGTATTATTATCTTCAACATTTTCTGTACCTTCTTTTCCAAGTTGTTGACTCTTTTTTAATTATTTTTTTAAACACACTCATTTCTTTTCCCAATTTTTCCTCTTCTTCTCTTATTTGATATTTCAAATCCTGTTTGAGCTTTTCAAGAAATTATTTCTGGGTCAGAGATCAATTAACATTTTTCTTTGAGACTTTGGGTGAAACAGTTTTGGCTTTGTTTTCTTCCTTTGAATTTGTATTTTGATCTTTCCTGTCACCATAACAGTTTTCTATGGTCAGGATCATTTTTTTGTAGTTTGGTCATTTTTTTTACCCTATCTCTTAGCTTTTAAGTTCATATTAAAGTTGGGCTCTACTCTTAGGGTAGAGAGGGTACTGTCTTAAACTTCAGTTTTTTTGTGCAGCTGTTTTCAGAGATACATCTAGGGACCTGTAAGTTTTCAGTTCTTCCAAAATGATATGATCTAAAGAGAGATATGATCATTGCTCTCCTGGCCTGTGCTCTAGTCTGTGAGTGACCATAAGCACTTTTTTTGCCCTGGAACTGTGACCATGGTCCCCACTCTTCTTTGCCTGTAAGTTCTGGTGTACTCATGCTCTTCCTTGCCCTGAAACTGAGACCCTAGACTGTGACCCAGATCCACACATGATCAATGCAATAGAGTCCTGCACATGGAGCCAACAAAGGGAGCCTTAAAATTTCTTAATGACTAGTTGTCTGACCCCCTTACCGTCTCTGAGGTGACAACTCTGGAAGCAGCCACCACTGATTTAGTTGTCCCCAAGGCCTGCTGCTGGTTGGCTAGTGTGGCCTGCACTGACCTAACCCATCATGGAGTGTGCTCCTCTCTCACTCTGGTGCAGCAGGCCTTGTCTGCTGACTTTCTAAGTTGTCTTGGACTGGAACATTGTTTCAGTCCATTCTTTTTGGGGTTCTACTGCTTCAGAATTTGCTTTGAGACATCATTTAAAGTTTTTGGAGAGGAATTTGATAGAACTCAGAAGAGTCCACACCTTTTCTCAATCATTTTGGCTGTGCCACCCACTCCACAATGTGTCAATCAACAATTACTAGGCACTTACTTTATGGCAGGTCTACACATGGCATAGACACCGCTCATCAACTTTCCCAAGAAGGGAACTAAGTTGGATTTGTTATCTGGATACCTTTTTATAACCCACTAGGTTCCTCTTTCCCACAAAATCTTCTGCTGTCCAAGACTCTGGATTCTACCCTATAGAACAGACTATTCACCAGAAGGAAAGCATACTTGCATGTTTGGCTGATGAACAAGCAGTGCCCTTCCCATTGGACCTGTAGTATCTGAATACATTCCTGGCTCTCCACTCCAAGAAAGACTTTGCTCATCTTTCTCTAAGAAGGCTCTGGGAATCTCCTTCTCTATAACTTCAGAACCACCAAACTTGGAGTTATCTATGAGACAGCCACCAAGATGAAAACTCCCCTCTCAGGCCAAATGAGTATGTATTTTTCCTTCCTCCATTTGCTTCTGCAGGAAATCTCATCAGGCTCTGACTGCTTTCCCATTTCTTGAACTGGGAAAGTCCACTCTGAGGATCTCTCATCATGGGTTATGTAAGCCCATGCTACTCCTACATGTTTCTGCCCTGAGACAGCTACTGACACTTCCTACGAAAATGAGAAAACTTTATATCCACCACCTACACACAAGACCAGTCTAACTGTGCTGTGAGTTTCTATACCTTCTGAATGGAAGAAGGTGAAAAGGAAGTCCAAGGCAGTTGGTTGCTCTGTCAGTTTGCTTTTAAAGATGATGGGAGGGTCAGCTTCTCTGATAAACACCATCCTTTTGAGCTTTAGGCAGCCAAGCCAGAAAGGCTCTGTGTCCTCTCAGCAAATATCACCTAACCTTTATACTCTATTGGGAGGGGTACCTGAGATGCCTCAAAACAGATTTATACCTTCCAATCTCATGGAACTACAGGGCTACTCCTACTGTTCCTTAGATGCTCTTTTGATCATTCTCTTTACATAAAAAGCAAGAAACCACATGGGTCTAGAAGTCTTTAGGAACAAAGTCTTTGAACCAGGAGTCAGAGTCCATTGTCTGAAGTTTTGAGGTGGATGTGGCAGTGTTCACATGTTCACATGTGACCCTGTGAACCATGCTGTCAATTAAGTTTTCTTGGCAAAGATATTCAGGTGGTTTGCCATTTTCTTCTTCAGTGGCTTAAGGCAAATAGAAGCTAAATGACTTGCCCAGAGTCACACAGCTAGTATGTGTTTGAAGCCAAATTAGTTTTTTTCCCCAATTTATTTATTTATTTTTAGTTGTCAGCATCCATTTGCACAAGATTTTGAGTTAGAAATTTTTCTCCCCATCTTTCCCCTACCCACAACCCTGAAATAGCAAGCCTACCGAATACCCCTTCCCCCAATCTGTTCTCTCTCATATCTTCCCTCATCCCAGCCCCAACTTTCTAGTAGGGCAAGGTGGATTTCTACACCCCAGTGCCTGTATATCTTATTTCCCAGTTGCATGTAAAATTCAATTTTTCTAAACAATGTTTTTAAAACTTTGAGTTCTAGAGTCTTTCCCTTCTTCCCTCCTCACCCACCCTGACTGGGAAGATAAACAATTCAATATGGGTTGTACATGTGTAGTTATGCAAAATATTTCCATGGTAGTTGTATTGTGAAAGACTAACTATAATTCCCTCCATCCTATCCCACCCCCCACTTATTCTATTTTCTACTTTGACCCTGTCCCTTTTCAAAAGTGTTTATTTCTAACCACCCTCTCCCCCAATCTGCCCTACCTTCTAGCATCCCTCCTCTTATCCCCTTCCCCCCTGCTTTCCTGTAGGGTAAGATACCAATTGAGTGTGTATGTCATTCCTCCCTTAAGCCAAATTCAATGAGAGTAAGGTTGACCCATTCCCTTTTACCTTCATGTTCTTCCCCTACACTGTAATAGTTTTCTCCTGCCTCTTTTATATGAGATAATTTACCCTAATCAATCTCTCCCTTTCTTTCTCCCAATATATTCCTCTTTCACCTCATAATTTTATTTAGATATCATACCTTCATATTCAACTCATCCTGTGCCCTCAATGTATACATGTACATATATGTGCACACAGTCACATACATATTTATATTCACATACACTATCCTATACATACATATATATGTATGTATACATATATGTACCTATATATTCCATTCAACTATCCTCATACTGAGAAAAGTCTTATGAGTTACAATTATAGTTTTTCCATGTAGGAATGCAAGTAGTTCAAATTTGATAAGTTCCTTATGATTTCTTTTCCCTGTTTACCTTCTCATACTTCTCTTGCTTCTTGTATTTAAATGTCAAATTTTCTATTCAACTCTGGTTTTTTCATCAAGAATACTTGAAAATCCTCCATTTCATTGAATTACCATATTTTTTCCCTGAAACACTATACTCAGCTTTGCTGGGTGGGTGATTCTTGGTTTAAATCCTACCTCCTTTGACCTCTGGAATATCATATTCCAAGCCCTTCAATCCCTTAATGTAGAAGATGTTAGGTCTTGTGTTATCCTGATTGTGTTTCCACAATATTCAAATTGTTTCCTCTTGACTGCTTGCAGTATTTTCTCCTTGACCTGAGAATTCTGGAATTTGGCTATAATATTCCAAGGAGTTTTCTTTTTGGGATCTTTTTGAAGAGGTGATTGACAAATTCATTTGATTTCTATTTTGCCCTCTGGTTCTAGAATATCAGGGAAATTTTCCTTGAGAATTTTTGAAGGATGATTTCTAGGCTCTTTTTTGGTCGTGGCTTTCAGGTAGTCCAATAATTTAGATTATCTCTCCTGGATCAATTTTCCAGGTCAGTGGCTTTTCCAGTGAGATATTTCACATTGCCTTCTATTTTTTCATTTGTTTGGATCTGTTTTATAGTATCTTGATTCCTCATAAAGTCATTAGCTTCCATTTGCTCCAATCTAATTCTGAAGGAATTATTCTCTTCATTGAGTTTGTTTTAATTCCTTTTCCATCTGGCAAATTCAGCTTTTTAAGGCATTCTTCTCCTCATTGGTTTTTTGGGCCTCTTATGACATTTGAGTTAGTCTATTTTTTAAGGTATCATTTTCTTCATCATTTTTCTTGGGTCTCCTTTAGCAAGCTGTTGTCTCACTTTTCATGATTTTCTTGCATCATTCTCATTTCTTGTCCCAATTCTTCCTTCATGTCTGTGGGACTGCACTCTGCTTCCAGTGTCCTACAATAGACTTTTCCTGTCAGCCTGCCAGGCTGCCTTCAGGATGAGATTTGTTTCTCTCTGTCACTTTGTAGGTTCTGCAGCTCAAAAATTTGTTCAGAGTCATTTTTTAAATGTATTGGAGTTGTTGGGAAATGGAGCCACACAAAAGTCCTGTTTCTACTCCACCATCTTGGCTCTACCCCCTAAAGCCAAATTTGAACTCAAATCTTCCTAACTCCAGGCTAAATACTCTATCCCCTGAACCATCTAGCTGCTTCAACAAGACAATACCCCTCTTCAAAGTCTGTTATAAGCACAATGTGAACATGGCAACAGAGGGGGCAGCATTGGGTGAGGGCATCTCACTTCATCACGTCATCCTTTCAAAGGAGTAGAAACCCTTGCTTTCTGTAAGCAGATTTGAAGCTTTGGTTAGAGAAGGAAACATTAACTGGAAAAGTATGCCAATGCATTAGGGAATGGCTAAAGGAATTGTGATAAATGAATGAACTGAAATATTGCTTAGCTGTATGAACTGATTATGATGAATACAGAGAAACATGAGAGGTTGAACTGATGCAGAACGAGGCAAGCAAAGACAGGAAACAAGAGATGCGATATCTACAACAAGCAAAATGCAAAGAATAACCACCATGAAATAGAATTGAAAAATGAGTGCTGCAACATTACAAAGACCAAACCTTCACCCAAGGAAGAGTTATAAGAAAGTACTTCCTACCACTACTTCAGAGAGGTGGGGGATGGAGGACCACAAGCATGGAACACTGACTATTGATTTTTTTCAATGTATTGGAATCAGCTTTAGTCTTTTTTTCTCTCTGTTTTAAGAAAAAACTCTTTGTTTTATGGGGTGGTTCTCTGAGAGAGGCAAGAGGAGGGATGTTGGGGAAGTTTGGGCAAAGTAAAGAGAGAGAGACAGAGACAGAGACAGAGAAAAAGAGAAAGAGAGAGAGAGAGAGAGAGAGAGAGAGAGAGAGAGAGAGAGAGAGAGAGAGAGAGAGAGAACCTTTCTTTGGGTCATGCCTGGAAAGAGACAAGAGATTAATCAATATGGTCAGCTCAACAATATGCCCAGAAGCTGGCAAGATGCCCTTGTAGCATAGAACAGAGGGTCTACCTCCTGGGAAGTCAAAGCTCTCCCATTTAGGGGCAAAGGCAGGGGCATTCCCTGCCTGATGAGCACTGCTACAAGAACATCTGCCTAACCCAGAAACACAAACCATCAATAAGCCATGAAAGCACCTAGTAGCAATTTTCCTGGGGTATTAGCAGAATATTTGTCACTAATGTGATGCAAGTATACTGTTTATAGGATAAGAATGCCAGTAAATATGATATGACATTAAAATATGTAGTGGAATGCTTCTGGTGTCAGCTAGGGCTCATTTAGACACTGTCTTTGAATAAATAAATTGCTGAGCTGATGACACCTTTTTAATTTTTTTCCACAACAGGATTTTAATAGATTATTGCCCTCTCTGAGCTATTTGAAATGTTTTTCTTCATTTGTGCTCAACATAAATTAACATGTCATTTTCTTGTGAATTTTAGAGGGCAGATAAGAAGAGTGGTGATCTCTATACAGGATTCACTTTTCATGACTGTTGAGAGATATTTCAAAGAGTGTGGGGCCAACACCACTGCTCTCATCCTTCCAAAATTATTGTGGCTACAATAGCAATGTCACAGAGACATGCCCAGGGAAGTATTAAATAAAAATCCCAATACAGCTTCCATTTATGGGAATGATGATGGCAGCTCATGATTTACTTCCAATGCCCGATAATTGGTAGTTATTAGTTGACCTTGATAGTAAATGTCCTTTGTGTGGCCTAATCAATACAACTTTCAATGATATCATCACATTTATAAGATGCATAAGAACCCATTCTCCTCCAGCTATTGAATTCTAATATTAAGCAAAATAAAAACAGGGGAATAAAGAAAGTGGATAGTCCAATTGACATAAGAAATAAAAAGTCAATGCTTCTCTGGGACTGTTATATTTTTTTGTATGTGTGCTGGTCCTCAGTTACCCAAATCAACTTGGAGTCTTGAAAATATTGATGCAAAATGGACCTATAATTTCAGGAGACTTTTTATAATCTACCTCGCCATTTTTCTACTTGTTCCTCTATCTCCCTTGAATCTATTTGCCTTCTCCATCTCTTTAAATTATTGTAAAGAAAAAATTATGCTCACCTCCCACCTATAATATACTCATCCATTTGGTGATTTCAAAATAAGGCAAAAATCCATCCTCCAAAGGTATCCAAGGCCAATGAGTCAAGGACAAAACAAACTTCCCCTTACTGCCCATTCCTCTGACTCACAAGATTTAGCATTATTGAAATGTGACAGAATAACTAGCTCAATACTATCTTTTAGCAGATGAGTAGACTGAGATCTAATCAGATGAAGTGATTTGTCCAAGATCGGTCAGTCATTTCTCAGTCATCCCCCACTCTTCATGACCCCATTTGGAGTTTTCTAGACAGAGATACTGGAGTGCTTTGCCATTTTCTTCTCCAGCTCATTTTACAGATGAGGAAACTGAGGCAAACAGCATTAAGTGATTTGCTCAGGGTCACACAGATAAAAACTCAGATCTTCCTGACTCCAAGTCCAGTGCTCTATCCACTGGGCCACCCAGTTGTCCACAGCTATCCAAGGTCACCTAAGTCATAAATCACAAAGCCAAGATTTGAAGCCAGAGTTACAGATAACTCTGACTCTACCAAATTGGTCTAATGTCCCTTCTCTTTCAGATCTAACTAGCTATCTTTGTTTCCCACCCAAATCTCATTAATACTGTCCTAGATACCTACACCTACATCCTGTACAAGACCAAGGATTCCCTGACCAATCTAAGTGTCAAATATTCCCAAGAGACTCCAGCTCATCTTTGCTGTTATTTCTGAACCCGCTTCATTAGTCTTGTTCATCCATGTGCAAGTGCTCCACAGCTATCACGGGAAAACTGACCCCAAAAGGTAGAGTTTGACTCAAACACAAGGAGGAACTTGCTGACCATTAGCATTGCTCTGTAATGAAATGATCCCTTAGAACAGACTCTTCTCACTAGGAGTGTTCAGGCAGAGCTTATTCTCAGGGAGGTTGTGGCAATGGTTGCAACTAAGTAGGTGTTTCCTGCCTCTTCAGATCCTTTTAGTAACAGGCAATGGAGAACATGTACAGAGGGAAACTGAGGAAGACAAGAAAGATTAATGTATGACCAAGAGTGAGAAACCTTTAAAAGTCATGAAACACAATCTTTGGAGTGTTTCAAAAGGAAAAAAATGACCTTCTGCTTTGACACACCCCCTCTGTCAGACTCATATCATTAGCCCCACAGCCATTCCTTTTCTGCAAACAACCAGAATGCCAGTTGCTAAATAAGATTTAGTATAGTGGACATTGGGGCAGTCACAACATAGCTTTGGGGCAGATGGAAGTAGGATTAGATTTAGCTTTCTATTTTACCCAGATTATCCACTTTGTTTGATAATTAGGTTTGTCAGTGAGTAGAGCACTGACTGTGGAGTCAGATAAACCTGAGTTCAATTCCTCCCTCAGACACTTCCTAACTGTTCGAGCCTCAGAAAGTCACTTCACCCTGTTTGCCTCAGTTTTCACATCTGTAAAATGAACTGGAGAAGGAAATGGCAAAGCACTCCAGTATCTCTGCCTAAAAAACCCCAAATGGGGCCACTAAGAGTTGCTGACAAAAGTAATCCTTTTTTACATCTGAATGGACCTTCCCACATCCAAGCTTCCCATTTCCCTTCTTTTGTTACCCCCTCATCTCTGAAAATTCTTCAGAGGGGACCTATGAACCTGTGAGCCAACAAGGCCATACTCAACAAATATCTGGATCATTGGATATCTTATTTCATCTCTAATGGAATCCTCTTATGATGATTGCCCCACTGCTTACATGAGTACTTAGTATAGTGCCTGGCAAGCAGTACGTGCTTGATAAATGTTGACTGACTGATTGCTTGCTTGCTTGTTTGATTGACTGATTGATTGATTGATTGCACCACGAGTATTTTCCCACTCAATGGCTCAGGTTCTTAAATCTTGGCCCATCCACATGAAGTTCATGATACAAATGGTTAAAGGAAACAATATCAATTTGGCCACATTAGGAATAATAATACTTTAATTTGTGAGTGTTTTTTTCCCTCTTAAAGCTGTTTGTGCCATGGAAAAGAATCATTATTTCAGAACTACCTAAAACCAAGAAATTATTGAGAAAAAAAAGAATAAGAACTGAGCTTGGGTAATGTTCAGTCCAATTTCCATGATGAATAGCTTTGGGGAAAAAGCTCTGAATCAGCATCTGAACTCACTAGGGTTCATCCCAACCAAAGCTAAACCTGTGAGAGATGTCCATCACCAGTTGCAAGATGTTATTTCTGGTGTGTATACACACACACACAGAGACAGACACACACACACACACACATACACACATAGACACACACACAGACACATACAAACACACACAGACACACGGACAGACTCACACATACACATACACACATATACACACATACACATACATACACACACACAGACACACACAGACACACTCATACACACTTACTTTTTTAAAAAAAACACCCCCAAAATAGCTTTCAGCTGTCTCTATTGCAGATCTTGATTTGCTAATCCTTAGTAAATGACAAGCCACATAACGGAAATGATATTCTTGTCCTATGTCGCTCTAAGTATCCATTAAACTGAGAATGGATTTCAAGCAATTATAAGACATGGATTTATCTCCATTCAAAGGCAGAGCCAGAGATAGGTTCTATTCAGCTGAATTAATGAGCAGATTGATGTTTAACTATTTTACTTTTTGAATGCTGAACTACTTAACAGATGCTGCCCTACTCATTCCCAAGGTGCTGCTCTCCTGTGAAGCCACCATGGGCATCTGATATGCCATTCAAGGGAAGAAATGCCCTACCAGTGCTGACCATCAGAATATGTGCCAGCTGCTGCCTGCATCAGTGGAGAAGCTCAGAAGGCGGGCACTACATGGGGTGAAATTACAGGTTTGGCATCTTTCCTGGAAATTAGGCTACCCTCTTCGCATTCACACGTGACCTTGAGAATGGGTCACCTGATATGAGAAACTTATAACTAACTTCTATGTAGTTCCAGAAACATTTATTGCCCACAATAGGGACACTGGGAAAGAATTAAAAATGAGGCAACACTGACAGAAATTAAAGTGAAGATACAGGAGAAGACACATTCAACATCACCACGAGGAATCACTATACTAAGCTGACTGCGCCTCCTTTGATGCCCTGAGGGTGCCTCTTTGCCACTGATCCATTGAGTTACTGTACAGATGTGCTGCCAGGTTCTGGCAGCGCCTTAAGGTAATATATGTGCCCACAATAAAATCACTTACATCCCAACACACTCCCTCACTCCTCTTCAAATTGTCAAATACCCCCATCCCAGCTTCACATAATAAACCATATAGAACATCAGATTAGAAGAGATGAAGAGTGGTCAGAGTCAAAATATGACTCCTAGGTACCATAGATTGGACATCTGGACATTCCATTTGATTCTCAGACACCTAGCTCCTCCCAAAGGCAGAAGCCCTTTGAGGTATGTATCTTCTCACCCTATTGTCCTCCTTTCTTTCCTTCCTTCCTTCCTTCCTTCCTTCTTTCCTCCCTCCCTTCCTCCCTTCCTTCCTTCCTTCCTTCCTTCCTTCCTTCCTTCCTTCCTTCCTTCCTTCCTTCCTTCCTTCTTTCCTTCCTTCTTCCTTCCTTCCTTCTTTCCTTCCCTCCTTCCTTCCTTCCTTCCTTCCTTCCTTCCTTCCTTCCTTCCTTCCTTCCTTCCTTCCTTCCTTCTGTAATAGAGACCAAAATCCCAGGTCACTACACACCACCTAATTTGTGGCCCACCATTAAGCCCCCTTTATATTTTTATCTTTGTCCCTATTCTATATCCTGTCATAGCTTGAAATTGCTTAAGGCATGTTTGGGCATCATTGCTCAAGTCTGGGCAAAGTTTCTCAAGGAGTAGTCCCCTGCCCCCTTCTTCCCTAATCAGCATTTGATATACTCTCTTTGAATTATTATAGTGTATAAGGTTCATTGTGGTGCAAGGATCTTATCTAGAGACCATCCTGTCCTGTCCCACTGACCAAACAGGGCCCCCCACCCTCTTCACCCAGAACATGAATTCCAGCCCCCCTTTACCCCCATGACCCTCCCCCCTGCTCCGGAAAGCACTATGGCCCTCCAGCCTGTTCTAGGAGGGACCCCTATGACACAGAAAAGTTGCGCCCTTTTGTCCTTGTATCATATTCCCAAATTCGCCCTGAGCTATAGATCTGACCAATGGCTGTTTTTTTTTGCTTCTGTACATCATTCTTCTGTTAGCTCCCCTCCCTGATTGTGGTTTTGTGCTTTTGGCCTATATAATCAAGTTTGTAAATCCCAAAGATTACTACTCATTTGAGCGAATACACTCAGATAGTCGGGTCGTGTGCTTAATTAATAAATCCATACCTAAATTTATCTTGAACCCAGGTCTCAGCTCACTCTTATTCTCTGCACAACACTTCCTCCTTACCTGCCTCTCTCCCTCCCTCCCTCCCTCCATCCTTCTCTCTCTCTCTCTCTCTCTCTCTCTCTCTCTCTCTTTCTGTCCGTCTCTCTCTGTCTC